>OZ005742.1:183490022-183515022 GCA_963930735.1 Dioctria linearis | reverse complement strand
TAAACATAAGTGACCGCAAATTACTGCATCATAGTTCTGATAAGAACTGTAGTTGTACGTAATATTACTACCCAAGTAGTTTATGATATCCCTTGGTGGTTGGAGATTACCAAAGCTATCAAAGTATTCGATGTTATCACCTTTCTTGTAGTACGCTACCCAGTGTGTACCTGCTCCAGTTGAGATGTCCAAGTTAACAATACCGCTTTCTCGCTTCCATGGCTTTTTAGGAAGATTATCACGCATAAATACTCCTCTGAAGTGCGGCAAGTATGTGGTATACTTGTGAAGATCCAACTCGTTTAGCGGTCGTTTGGGTAGCGTCTTTAATAGTTTTTTGGTTGAGGTTGTAGATAGAGTCCAAGTCCTTTTCTGTATGGCTTCAAGAACAGCCCGTTTCCATCTTTACCAACCGCAATAGTTTCCATTGCTTGGTTATGACGTTTGCTTTCTTCCAATTTTGCCTTTGTCGCACTGGTATCATTTACTGCTTTAGCTATGCCTGCTGCACCTCCCGATAGTGCTCCCAATGCTGAAAGCCCAGCAAACAACGGGATGAGGAACGGAAGTGCCCCACCAACCTTTGGTACAGGTATCACTCGTGGAGTTTTAATTGATTTCTTCTTTCTTTTCACAATATTTTTAGCTGCACTAAGAGCTATTTTTGTAGCTTCCATCAAGTCTTTTTGTTTTTTGATTTTTAAAATCTTACGTGCATTTCGTACTGCTTCTCGGAATGTGGGTTGGCGTTTATTTTTAGCCTTAAGACCCATACCTAACTTAATTTTAGCCTTCATTGCGTTTGTTAGCCAGGCATTGGCACGTTCACTCAAATTTGCATCTGTAGATTTTGCACGCCGCCAGGCTTTTTCAGCTAATATTTTATCAGCTATATGTCGATCACTTGTATCTTTATGTCGTGAATATGCTATATCATGTTCCTTGCAGGCTGCATCCAGTGGATTAATGCCCGGATCTCCTCTCGCCAATCTTTGTTGTAACTTTGTTCCTGGTCGACAGTACTGGTATCCTGGTAGATGTAGTTCTACAGGTAATTTGTTGATGATTGAATTTAGTAGTCCTCTTCCCCCTTTCAAAGATTTTCTGGAGCGTTTCGATTTGTGATCCGACATCTTATAAGGTTCCGATGATACTGTTGAAATATAATATAAACAGGTGTACTTATATGATTCCCGTTAGTCTTCAATATGCGGTTCATTAAACAACAACAAGCTTTTCCTGTTCGAAATGCTGATGTAGCTGTTATGAAGGTGAAAAAGAAGCATGGGTCCCTATTGCCTAATAGTATAAGGAGCATCATTGTTGGACCATCGAATAGTGGAAAAACTAATGTTATGATAAGTTTGCTGGAACATCCCAATGGTCTCAGATATGAAAATATTTACATATATTCAAAATCTTTGCATCAACCAAAGTATGAACACTTGAAGCGAGTGATGATCCCCATATCAGGATTGGGGTATTATACATTCTCAAACAACTGCGACGTTCTACCTCCAGAGGAAGCCAAATCACATTCGGTGTTCATTTTCGATGATGTAGCATGTGAAAAGCAAGATAATGTGCGATCCTATTTTTGTATGGGTCGTCACGAAGATATAGACAGCTTCTATCTCTCTCAAACATATACGCATATACCAAAGCATTTAATACGTGACAATGCTAATTTAATCATCTTATTCAAGCAAGATGACTTGAATTTGAAACATATCTATAATGATCATGTGAACACAGACATGAAGTTTGATACATTTCGAAGAGCCTGTGCTGAGTGTTGGAAGGATGAATATGGTTTCTTGATGATTGATAAGGATAGCTCATTTATATCGGGGACTGTATACTTGTCAGCTTGAGTTTGGTTTCAGTTGTTTTCTTTAGTATGAGTGCCTGTGGTATGTTGGGCTGGGCTATTTGGTGGCTGAGGAAAAGTTACCTAGGGGTGTGTGGATGTGTGCAGCTGGTGGATAAGAAATGTTGTGAAATTAGTGTAATTAGTATTAGTTACAATTCAAGTTAACCCTACAATATGCCAATAGATTCTAGAAGGTGCCAGTGAGGGTCTTAGTTTTAGAGGTGGACAACATTTTCATCAGAAATCCTCCACGGGCTATGGTTCTCGAGATATTAGCGATCTTATCTTTGCTGGTATAATTAATAGTAGTAATAATTCAAGTTATCCCTAGGATATTTTTTGTTCATGCCAATAGTATTAGTACTAGGGGGGATAAAATTTTCATCAGAAATCCCCTATGGTTCAAGATATTAGCGATCTTACCTTCTCAGATGATATATCTAAAAATAGATCAGGTGAAGCTGGTTTGGGGATGAATGTAGGTAGATATGTTGACATAGATATGTAATGGAAATTAGTAAATACCTAATTTTGCTCTTCAGGTGTAACACTTCTAATTTGATTCTTTTCATAAACAAATTATCACAGTTCAGTAAAGTAAACACATTCGCAGTCGAATAATGTAAACAAATTCGCACAGCAGCCGAGTAAAGTAAACTTCTTGGGCGATTTATGAAAGATTCCTAATTTCTTTAGCTGAAAACAAGAACAACCGATATTAATCTGTAGGATATGATGTCTTAGGTGAATAGTGGAAGTTATAATTGAAAATTTCTTTTGCTGAAAAAAACAACAACAACTATAACGTAAGTTGGGGATTAAAAATATCTTATAAACAAGACGGATCATGCTATGATATTCGATATCTAAAAATAGATCACGGTTGCTTCGACTGTTAAGAAACATGAAGTAATGGAAATTAAAACCTAATCAGAAAATTTTCGATGCAGGTGTGTGTGTGTGTGTGTGCGTGTGTGTGTGTGTGTGTGTGTATTGAAAAAATCTTAGGTCTTATGAAAAATTGTGTTTTTATTTTCAATAAAATTTATTTTTGGGCAGGTTAAATTTAAAGCTTTGATCACCTATGATATCAATGTAGGGTGATACCTACTAATATAATATGAGACTTAGATGAGTAGTGAAAGTTTTATTGGTATAGTAAACCACTTTGCATCAAATTTTTGGTGATAAGGTGTAATGACTAATGGCATGACCAGTGTTGCTACATGAAATCTTTCTAGAGGAAGTTGTTGGCCTAGCATGAAAGTGGTTTGAGCAGCCACATCTGAAAAAATTACATATTATCATTAGCTTGAGAGTGGGTTAATTAAAAGCATTAACAAGCTATCATATTAATGTAGGATGATATGTCGACTTAGATGAGTAATATAAATTAGTAATATAACTTCTTGCTTAAACAAATACATTCGAATAAAATAAACAAATTGATTTTTGTTTTTTTTGTGTCTGGGGCTGGTGAGCATTGGAAGGTAGCAGAGTTATTTACCATGATATCATAGTTCACATGAAGCTGATAAGAATATGATATTTTTATCTTCATACTATTGGAGCAGGTGCATTGTTTACTTAACATTAAGTTGAGAGTGGGTCAAATTAAAAGCTTTGATAGAAGAACGCTTCGTTATAATATTAATGTGGTATGATATGTTGTCTGAGGTGAGTAGTGGAAGTTGTATGGGAGCTATGAATAAGCAGTAAAATCCTAGTCAGCAATCTCGCTGGATATTTGATAATTCTCCAAGTCCATAGTGAAGATCGTGATGGGGAGTTGAGAGTAGGTACTGTAAGCTATGTATTACGTTAAAAGTTTTGATGGATGGTATTTGGTATTTATCTCCTCGAAATAGTGTTGTATGAGTATCAGAAAGGCCGAAAAAAAGTTGACAATGCTTCAAGTTCAATAGTGTAGACCCCGATGTTGAGAGTGGGTATTTGGAATGATATAATTCTAGTAGGATATGGAAGTATTATTTATTCATCTTTAAATCTTACCAAGTCTGAAAAAATTACATAATATGATTAAGATTACATAAGGAAAGTAGGTTCACTTCATCTGCAAACAACAAATATGGCTGAAAGCGACACAAGGTGTGAGCAATAATCATTCTTGCTTCAATTATCACTATTAAGCGATGTGTGCCGCAGAAAATATATTAAGTATAGCCTAGTCTAAAATATGTATTGTAAATAAAAATTGTATCATGGTTATAATGCCATTTATTGAAATAATTTGTTTTAATTGTATTGTTGCGAATCTATGCACACACCCCGCAGTGAGGAGCTCAAATCACAGTGTAGCGCGAGACAGACTGTAGCTTTTAGCTACTGTCGTCGATGACCGCCAAGGCCCGACCTTATTACTAAATCCCAAGCTCCATTCAGATCTTCCATTCGGTGTGTATGCAGCTCGCATTTTAGTCGAGCCACAATCAAAACTCATTCCGATACGATTGGCCAATTTGTCAACGAGTGATGTGTTTGTCCCTCGCGGCACTTGTGTCGGACAGCTCGAACCTGCTTTCACTGCTACTTCGGTCAGTTTGGAAGGGGATACGAGACCTGATGCCCTTGAAGTCATCCTCAATGGAATCCAAGAGAGCTTATCTAGCGCGGAAAAGCTAAAGCTAATTACCCTCTTAGAGGAATATCGTGATATTTTCTCTACAGGACCAAGAGATTCCGGACGAACGAATATCGCGAAACATAGAATTAATGTCGGCGAAGCCAATCCTTTTAGGTTACCACCTCGTAGAGTCCCACTGGCAAAAAGATCGGAGGTGGACCAATTACTTCAGGAAATGGAACAAAACGAAATTATAAGGCCTTCCACCAGTCCCTGGGCATCCCCGGTAGTCCTTGTAAAGAAAAAGGACGTTACTACTCGATTTTGTGTGGACTATAGGCGGTTTAACGATGTAACCAAAAAAGATTCTTATCCGCTTCCGCGAATGGACGATACGCTAACCTCATTCGCTGGCTCGACATGGTTTTCCACACTCGACCTGCAAAGTGGATACTGGCAGGTTGAAGTGAGTGAGAAGGATCGAGAAAAAACCGCTTTCGCAACGGGAGGAGGATTATGGGAATTTAACGTAATGCCATTCGGCTTATGTAATGCCCCTGCTACTTTCGAGCGTTTGATGGATGGTGTATTCCGCAATCTAGGAGCCGATACGGCATTGGTGTATCTTGACGACATCATTGTTCATGGATGTACTTTTGAAGATCACCTCGTTAATCTGGAAAAGGTATTTCAACGCCTGCGATCGGCGAATCTCAAACTTAGTCCGAAGAAATGCAGTTTACTTCGACAGGAAGTTAGATACCTGGGCCATGTAGTATCCGCTCAAGGACTAAGAACTGACCCAGAGAAGGCAGAAACCATACGAACGTGGCCAGTCCCGAAAACCAAAAAGGACGTTCGTAGTTTTCTCGGTCTTGCATCCTACTACAGAAGGTTTGTTTGTAATTTTTCCACAGTTGCTAAACCCAGCTAACCGAGGAAAAACGGAAATTTCAATGGCAGAAACAGCAACAGGACTCCTTTGATGAATTGAAATTGAGGTTGGTTTCATCGCCTATTCTAGCATTTTCTCAAATGAAAGGCGAGTTTATCTTGGACACTGATGCCAGTCAGTTTGGACTCGGAGCTGTACTTAGCCAGGTCCAAAGCGATAATGAGAGAGTACTAGAATACTACAGCAAAACCTTGAGTAGGGCGGAAAGAAATTATTGCGTCACCCGAAAAGAGCTGTTAGCTGTAGTGCATGCAACGAGTCATTTTCATCACTACCTTTTTGGTCAGTCATTTCGGATTAGGACTGACCATGCTTCACTCCGCTGGCTATTAAACTTCAAAGAGCCGGATGGCCAACTACCAAGATGGTTGGAGAGGCTACGACAGTATAATTTCGTCATCGAGCATCGAGCTGGTCGTAAACGTTTAAACGCGGATGCCCTCTCTAGACGTCCATGTCAGGAATGTACACACTGTGAACAGAAAGAACAGCAAGAGCAAGAGCACAAGGTAAACTTAATATCTGTTGACGCTGCCTTTGACTTGGCAAGCGAACAGAATCAAGATCCTATTCTAAAAGTGGTTAGGACATGGATAGAGAAAGGTGAGCGACCAACAAGAGACGAGATAATTGGTGAGAGCCCCCAAATAAAAACTTTCTGGGCTCGATGGGAATCGTTAAGAATGATTGAAAGCGTTTTGTATCTAACACAATACAGAGAGAGGGACATCCTTCTAAAAGTGGCACCAGCAAACCATACTCGACAAATCCTCGTGGACCATCATAATAAGCCTGAAGGTGGTCACTTCGGCGTTCGAAAAACAGCCGAAAAAATTAAGGAGCGCTGGTTTTGGCCTACCTTACAAAAGGATGTGGAAATATGGTGCGCCAAGTGTCCACTCTGTCATTGAAAAAGAGTTCCTATCAGAAAACGCGTGGAGAACTCCGAGTTTATAATGTAGGAGCTCCTTTCGAAAGAGTCGCAATTGATGTATTAGGCCCACTACCAAAAAGCGACAGAGGCAATAAATATGCCGTGGTCGTAATTGACTATTTTACAAAATGGCCAAAAGTCTTTGCAACACCAGACCAAAAGACGGAAACTATCGGAAATGGCCTGATAGAAAACGTGTTCTCCAGATTTGGAATGCCCTTCCAGCTCCACTCCGATCAGGGCCGAAACTTCGAAGCAGAAGTACTGCAAAATGTGCTACAGCGCTTCGGCGTCGAAAAAACCAGAACAACTGCTCTTCATCCTCAATCAGATGGAATGGTTGAGCGATTCAATCGTACCCTATTGGAATACTTGTCCAAATTTGTCAGTAGTAGTCAAACGAACTGGGATCAATATCTTCCCTTAGCCCTATTAGCTTATCGCTCATTGGTACACGAAAGCACCAGGTTTACGCCTGCGTCACTCAATTTCGGCAGGGAACTATGACTCCCACCTGACATACCTTACGGCCCGACACCCAATAACACAACAAGAAACCCAGTAGAATACACGGAACAGCCGACTCAGGCTCTCGAGAAAATTCATTCCTTGACCCGAAAGAATCTTGCGCTGTCGTCATATCATATGAAAAATCAATATGACCTCAGGGCACATCCTCTTATTTTTTCAGAAGGAGAAAGCATCTGGATTTATAATCCAAAGCGTCGAAAAGGAAGGAGTCCCAAACTCCAACGAAATTGGGAGGGACCGGGAACTATATTAACGCGTTTGAATGACGTTTTGTACAGAGTTGAGTTTCCGGGAGGCAGAATAAGGAAGGTTCTTCACATAGACAGACTATCTAAATTTAGGTCTGAAGAAAACCAAGCTAAGAATACCTTTCGTGCCGATGTAAGATTAGAAAAGGATCATTCGAGTAATTCTATCGCGCCTTGAATTCAACATTCAAAAGGGACGGCCCTGAATCTTTTAATGAAATATGGTATTGAACGCGGGACGGGATTAGGTCGAGATTTGCAAGGAATAGTCAAGCCAATTGATATCCAACATCAATCCTCTCGAGCAGGATTCGGGTCAAACAACCAACCAATACAGCGACCCCAAACTACCTCGCATTAATAAGAATTTTATAGTGGGTATGTCAGCGATCCAGAATTGCCGACAGACTATCCGGGAGGCATCCCAAGATCATGTACTTAAAACCAGTACCTATAAGGAAAGCAGCCAAACTTGTCATTGAACAATACAAATAGAAGACGCATTGTTCTCCGCGAAATTTTTTTTTTGTTTTGTTTGATAAAGACGATCAGTTCCCCCAGATAGTCTGCCTCAGCAAACTGCTGTATTGAAACAGTGCGCCGCTGGTCATAGAAAGGTAAACACAAAAAAAAAAAAAAAAAACTGTTAATGTTATGAAGGATGCAAGTGTCCGCTTTTCTGTGCCCAATAGCGCATAAGGTAAATAATTTGACGCGGCTTAATCGAATGGTTAGATGACCTCACAAGTCAGAGGCCAATTCGATTGGGTTATAGGAAAAGAATGGAATAATCATGGACGATATATCTTCTACGTAGCTAGCGGAAGCCTCCACTTCTGAGGATACGCCGAAGACATGGATTCGAATAATTTGACGCGGCTTGATTGATTGGTAAGAAGACAACCCAAGTCGGAGGCCAAGTCGATTAAATCATAGCCCAAAAGATCATCGCCGACTAAAAATCTTGTATGTAGCTAGCGGGAGGTTACACTCTCGAGGATACATAAAGAATGAAATCGATCAATAGACGCCGGAACATACGAATGGCTGGGCGAACTATGAATTCGTAGGCCAAGTCGCAGAAAGCCGTAGAACATTATTATACTTGACTAGGAGTAAAGACAGTGTAAAAGCCTTCTGTTTGCATAAAAGACCTAGGCCAATCAAATATGTGCATGTGACTGGAATCGTTTCTGGAAGTCATTAAACGTAACTTTGGATCGAGCGGATTACTCCACAGCAGTAGTGCTAAGATTGGCTTGGCTTTCTAAGTAAAATGCGGGTATTTCTTTCCTTACAACGAATTGAAGTCAATCGGAATCTCTATCAAGTTAATAGAGCGACGCGGCTAAGCGATGACAGTACTTACTAAGAATCCTTCCTTGTTCTGCACCCTGAGACTCAATGAAGCGGTCTATCTTTCCCGGAAGGAAAACTCCTTTCTTCACTATTGACTCAATGTAGGAATGGCCAGTGAATAGGTGGCTATGAATTAATTTGGGACCCAAACTACAGTACTACTTAAAAAAAAAAAAAATTAAAAAAAAAATATTAATAAATAATTAAAAAAAAAAAAAAATAAAAAAAATAAAAAAAAAGGAAAAAGAAAACAAAAAGCAGCAACTCATTAAATTGGATTGGTGAATGCCCACTGGTGACACAGAGCTGTCGGCAGCCTCTGTAAATCCCAGGAGAGTAGAGGCAAATCACCGCTAGCTTTAAGAATAACAATTTAAATAAATATATGGTGAATTGGATTATTAACCCTTTCTTCAGCAGGTAACCTAGCAAGCGAAGATGATATCACATTTCTACAGCCACAACGTGTCCAGGAAAAAGACATAGACCCCAGGAACTCGCAAGCAATCAGGATGGACTAAGTCTTGCATATTTTTTTATTGTTTTGGAATTTCATTTGAATAGAATACGGCTTTATGTCTCTTAATTACAGGTACTCAGGTGGAACTTTGAGTCTTCAGCAGGGGGCAGTGTTGCGAATCTATGCACACACCCCGCAGTGAGGAGCTCAAATCACAGTGTAGCGCGAGACAGACTGTAGCTTTTAGCTACTGTCGTCCATGACCGCCTACAAATATGTGATATCTGAGTGGGGGGCCCCAAATCATCAAGAGATGGCAGTCAGTGACAGGAGGAAATCTAATTGCACCTGGCAGCTACTGGAATCTGACCACGACAGCATTGGAGGACGACCGACGACGACCAAAGAAAAGAGGGCCCGAGATAGTTCTTGAAGAGCGTACTGTGAAGCACCACATAAAAATAAAAGTTGTCTGCAAAAGAAGTTTTTTTTAAAAAAAATAGAATTGTGAAGTATTTTTTTAAACAAAAAGTGTTAAGTATATTTTTATATGGGTAATAAAAATAAGAGAATTTAAGAAAGAAAGAAGCTGTTATAACTACATAAGCCGGATTCTATAAAATTCTGGAGAATTTGGAAAACAAAGGAATTGATCAGCGACACCAGTACAAAGTGAAACCGTTCACTGTAACGTTAATCTGTGGAATTCTGTTCCCGGGTTATAACAAAAGGAATCTGCTAAGTACCAATTTCCTTAATTTTCTATTATCTGCTTTTTACCCAGTTATAGTGATTTATCAGATACGAAATTTTCTTTCCTTTTTGTGCTTTTTTTACAATTTAAATTTTAAACAAATATACCGACACAGACTGTCTAAAGGTTTCTGTTTCCAGCACCGAGCAATAGATAAAATTGTTCTTTTCATTTCTTCGTTTAATCATAATCCGCTTAGATTACTAGCGAAACGGAACTTGTAAATTGCCGAAAAACTACGTACTAGTACCAACCGCTCTTCCCTTTCTGGAATAGAGCGGCGCCCAAGTAGCAACGTTTTCTTTGTTCCAGATTTCCATACGAGGCAATTTAAGAATGTAATCAGTGATAATTATTTTTAATTGAACAATTATTGAAGGCAGCGTATCGATTCAAGTACACATAGCACGATTGCTCTGCTGTTACCCCAAAATAGAACGACGGCTGGTTAGCAATTTATTTTTTTTCTTTTGTTTCAGATTTTCTTTATTCTATTTATTTCAGCTTGGCGTAAGATCTTTATACTTATAACCATACTACTTAGCATAAGTACCGTGATAAACGAATAAATAAGTGACTAAGAAAAAGCGATTTGGACCACCGCTATTATCGCAAGCTAACGGAACCGCGTCTTTCATATTAGCTCGCGTTTTATTTAGTGCTTCGAGTAACTATCTACCTCTAATAATCTTTAAATTAGCAAACACCGACGGCAAATCGACGAGTTAGCTAATCACTTTAAATCAAGAAACACCGACGGCAAATTGACGTGTTCTGTGTCAGCAGTAAGGCTGTGAATATCGATAGCGAGCTAGCAGTTTTTTTTTTTGAATTTCTACTAAGCACTCTATTCAATTCTTAAATTTCTCAGTACAATATCACTAGAAAAGTTTGAGGCTTAAAATTTAACAAACCCCGACGGCAAATCGACGAGCTACCTATCGGTCTCGAATCAATAAATGCCGGCGGCAAATCGACATTTTGCTATACGCTGTAAACCAGTGCCTACAGACGATAAATTGATACTTATACTTTACCTGATTAAGTGTAGTTCATATCAGGTGTAAGATCACACCGTGTCCCTAGTACTAATAGATTAAATGTGCGGTCGACCTACCTGAAAGGACAGGTGCCTTAATCGAATCAGCCCGTCATATCAACAACTTGTGTGTGGCGACTGAATTCGCGAAGATTTTACCACCAATTCATCACGGAGTATTACTTATTAGCTTTCAGAGCCGCGAGTATAATTCCGCGGCGGACATAAACAGGCTGCTACAGAAATCTCTGCCATCCAGCTCCTCCCACATTTCAAAATAAGCGACACTAAATAGACAAAAGAGCTTCGTTGTCCCCTCAAAGGAGGCAGCAACCAGCCATTCTGTCCTATTAGTAATATCCGACGATTTCAGCATTAAGTCGAGGCGCTTTTTTAGTGGATATTTCCCACACCCAGCAAAGCTCCTTCGACAAGTTCAACTTGAGCTTCAATTCTTGAGTTGAGTTGGGAACTTTTAACCGATCTTTCCTAGCTTTCTAAAAAAATTCTACAGAAAGTCATCGAATTTCAAGTGGAGTTAGCACACTCTCAAGTGGAACTTGTCTACCCCGGAAATTTGCTACATTGAATCTCTGCTGTCACATTGTCAAAAGCTCTTCGCATTGCCTGCATTGAGTCAAGACGCTTTTCAGAGGAAGAATTGATCGATGAATGTAGTTTGCGCTATACCCAAGTTGTGAGGCTTGTAGCATATATGAAACTTTTTATAAGTGGAAATAACCACGCTAATTAAGAGTAGTGTAGCTATGGGGCTACTGGCTCACTTTTTCCATACAAAAAGTGTCCGGAATTACCAGACCACTTTTTCCATACAAAAAGTGTCCAGAACTACCAGACCAGGGGATGATATCAAAGTGGAGGTTACTGGTTAAGTTTGATCCGGTCTTGGAGGCTACAATTTGACCTTGAGGTGCCCCCTCCTGTGTCTGGGTACGCTGGTTAAGTTTGATCTGGTCTTGGAGGCTACATTTTGACCTTGAGGTGTCCCCTCCTGTGTCTGGGTACTGGTAGGTATGTTGACTTGGATATGTCCGTCTTCAGGCCGATACGTCACCGACCCTGAAGTCATTGACCTTTGACCCTTGACCTTTGACCTTTGACCTTTGACCCTTGACCCCTGACTCTGATGTCATTGACCCTCTCTTTCACACACACACACACACACACACACACACACACACACACACACACACACACGCACACACACACACACACACACACACACACACACACACACACACACACACACACACACACACACACACACACACACACACACACACACACACACACACACACACACACACACACACACACACACACACACACACACACACACACACACACACACACACACACACACACACACACATATATATATATATATATATATATATATATATATATATATATATATATATATATATATATATATATATATATATATATATATATATATATATATATATACATACACACACACACACACACACACACACACACAGCGTCGTACTAAAAGATTTTCTACCAGGCGACATTCAGTACCATGTTATTAAATTAACAACAACAACAACTAACGTAGGTAGATATGATGACCTAGGTATGAAATAGCCTATTTTTTGATCTTCAGGTGTGATGCTTCTAGTTTTATTCATTGCATAAACAATTCGTACAGCCGAATAATGTAAACAAATTCGCAGTCGAATAATGTAAACAAAATTCTCACAGAGCCGAGAAAGTAAACAAATTTATGAAAGATTCTCAATAGCTGAAAAAAAAACAATAACTGATATGTTGTCTTAGATGAGTAGTTATAATTGAAAATTTCTTTTGATGAAAAGAAACAACTGCGGATTAAAAAGCCGAGAGTGATCATGATATCTAAAAATAGATCACGGCTGCTTGTAAGAAGTAGTGGAAATTAAAGCCTCGGTGGACAGGAGGCTGGTAATTTGATACCGCCAAGTAAATAAACAATGGTTTTTGTATCTAGGAGTGTGTATTGAAAAGTCGTTAGTTGTATGAAAAATTGTTTTTTATTTTAAAGTTTCTTTTCACAAAAATTTGTTTTTATTTCCAATAAAATTTCTTATCATAAATGTATTTCTTATAGCACATTGTCCAATATGAACTTGGCAAGATGGCGCATTTGTGTTAATCTCTATTAGTTTTCCACAGTTGTATTCATCTTCAACGTTAATAATGATTTCACCCTCTCCAACTATCTTCTGCACCCAATGAACTTTTTCAGCTCCCTTTACATATACGGTTTTGTTTCGAAGCAGTGGTTCAACTATAGTGTACAGCTTGTGATACGGTATGTAGCCATCATCCCAGCGGAATCCATGAAAATTGTGTTGAAGCCATTTTACTTGTCTCTTTTTTGCTGAAGTCAAATCTTTGTATATGAACGGTGGTTGAAATATAAAGTGCTGCATCTGGTTTTCATTGGTTAAAATTGCCAGTTCTTTAGTGATAAATTCTTTAAGTTTTGTTTTGAATTCTTCGACATCTACGATGACAGCCATCTTCTTAATTTAACTTTCTAACTTCACTTGTCAGCGGACTGTATTCCACTATTCGATCGTGTAGAAGCAGACAATATGCTGTTGTATTAGACGGTATATTTTTAGATTTCTTGAATTCTAGCCTTATGTCAACAGGTCCAGTTTTTATTGTTTCATTTTGATGTGAGCAATTAATGACAGCGATCGGAGCATCGGTTTTGAACTTCTCCCATGTGAGGAACGGCTGATACTGATGACCATAGTATGATTGTGTAAACTTTATATACATCTCATACAGCAATGCGTATCTATTCAAATCAAATTTCAAATTCAAATCATCATAGGGATATGATTCTGAGTTCAAATGAACTGTAACATCGGTGAGTTTGCAGTGATCAAACTTGCTTGCATCTTTGGTTTTATCGTTCCTTCGATCCGTTTGTAATACTAAAATGATAAATCGAGGTTTCTCCAGTTGAGTGGAAGTCTTAACTGACCAGGTTTGATGTGTGGATTCCGGTAGTACTGGATACTCATATATGTCCCAGCTGCGGAATGGTATTTGTATCGGGCGACCTCTCCCGATAATTTTAAATAGTTGCAGCTTTTCATCATCGGATACTGTAACATGCGGAATGCTCCATTGAAGTTCAGTAATTTCAATTTTCACCACATCAGTGGGTGATATAATAGCATTATCGTCTGTCCTGCTCCGGATCAATATCAGTTCATGTTTGGAATTTATCAGAATTTTCTTGTAATCTTCAGCGAATCCCAATAAATATTTCAGAGGTACACAATAGTTAAATAGTCCATTGACTGGTATAACGGATGAATCTGGTGACCAGCTGCCGTTGGGTAGTATCCTGCTTACATTTGCATTTAGCGATACGTAGTTTTTTAATGTTCTCGCAATCCCAAGATTTCTTGTACGATCGATTTCCACTGCATTCAATTCATAGCGTATTTCCTCAAAAAGAAATGGTAGAGCGTTGTTAGCTAATTTTGCAGTTGCTGAAACGGTTCCATCCAGCTTTGTTAGAGATCCCTCAATGTAAAGAAAACTCCTGCTGGGTAGAAGATTCAAGTCCTGATGTTGTACAGAGATATGGATTTCATCGCTGTTTTTAAATGATGTTAGAAATGGTGAATAGGAGTGATGTTCAAATTTAGTAACACTGTTATCAAAGCGAGCGTCTGGTGCAATATCTAGTATTCCTTTATTCATTGTTTCAACGTTAAGCCTATCGATTGTAAATATGCTGTATTTGCAGGTTTTAATATAGGTCTTGATCGCTTCAAGGTTGTCCGCTGACTAATGATCTTGTCTGCTCCGAACTTGTATTTATCATTATTGTATATCAACATGCTGTGGCTTCAAATGTAACCTGATAGTTATAGTCTCTCCTCTGAAGTTGATTAAGTCACCGTCTTGGTCAAGGAGCTTCAATGTTAGAGAACTTATACGTTTGGTGTTCACAGGCAAATAGATTACATTTTTGGGTACCTCCACTATTTTATACCCAGGCCCCACGTTCGGTGAAAACTCGTGGAGAGTGTGTACTTGTGTGTTGTTGAAGAATGATCCTGATATAATATTACATTCGATGCGTATAGTATTTACTTTAATGAGGTTGACTGGCAACTCTGATGTATGCACTATATTAGCAGATAAGTTTCTTTTACTGAATCCTAGCAGAGGAGCTATGGATCTCTGTTTTTCAAAATGTATTTCTTCAGTTGCCTTAACTTCACTCTTCAATGTATTATTGTTAACCTTTATTGTAACCTTTATCCTTCTCGCTTCTTTATCCAAGTATCCTTGTACATATTTTGCTACATCATCAATCTCATAGGATCCAACAGGTATCTCAACAACCTCATTCCCTACATGAACCAGATTATTGCTCACATCAATATTTGGTATAGAGTTGTATGTTTGAAAATCAATTAATCCACAAACATAATCAGTTGCTAGCTCCAGCGGAGGAAAGTACTCAGCACTGAGTAGAGATGAATTTCCCGTGAGAGTAAGTGTTAATGACATGGCGGTTGATAATGAACTGTCACAATTTCAATATAGATACATTTATTTATAGATAATAATTAATGGCTATAACAATTATATAAAAACTCTAAACATAAGTGACCGCAAATTACTGCATCATAGTTCTGATAAGAACTGTAGTTGTACGTAATATTACTACCCAAGTAGTTTATGATATCCCTTGGTGGTTGGAGATTACTAAAGCTATCAAAGTATTCGATGTTATCACCTTTCTTGTAGTACGCTACCCAGTGTGTACCTGCTCCAGTTGAGATGTCCAAGTTAACAATACCGCTTTCTCGCTTCCATGGCTTTTTAGGAAGATTATCACGCATAAATACTCCTCTGAAGTGCGGCAAGTATGTGGTATACTTGTGAAGATCCAACTCGTTTAGCGGTCGTTTGGGTAGCGTCTTTAATAGTTTTTTGGTTGAGGTTGTAGATAGAGTCCAAGTCCTTTTCTGTATGGCTTCAAGAACAGCCCGTTTCCATCTTTACCAACCGCAATAGTTTCCATTGCTTGGTTATGACGTTTGCTTTCTTCCAATTTTGCCTTTGTCGCACTGGTATCATTTACTGCTTTAGCTATGCCTGCTGCACCTCCCGATAGTGCTCCCAATGCTGAAAGCCCAGCAAACAACGGGATGAGGAACGGAAGTGCCCCACCAACCTTTGGTACAGGTATCACTCGTGGAGTTTTAATAGATTTCTTCTTTCTTTTCACAATATTTTTAGCTGCACTAAGAGCTATTTTTGTAGCTTCCATCAAGTCTTTTTGTTTTTTGATTTTTAAAATCTTACGTGCATTTCGTACTGCTTCTCGGAATGTGGGTTGGCGTTTATTTTTAGCCTTAAGACCCATACCTAACTTAATTTTAGCCTTCATTGCGTTTGTTAGCCAGGCATTGGCACGTTCACTCAAATTTGCATCTGTAGATTTTGCACGCCGCCAGGCTTTTTCAGCTAATATTTTATCAGCTATATGTCGATCACTTGTATCTTTATGTCGTGAATATGCTATATCATGTTCCTTGCAGGCTGCATCCAGTGGATTAATGCCCGGATCTCCTCTCGCCAATCTTTGTTGTTACTTTGTTCCTGGTCGACAGTACTGGTATCCTGGTAGATGTAGTTCTACAGGTAATTTGTTGATGATTGAATTTAGTAGTCCTCTTCCCCCTTTCAAAGATTTTCTGGAGCGTTTCGATTTGTGATCCGACATCTTATAAGGTTCCGATGATACTGTTGAAATATAATATAAACAGGTGTACTTATATGATTCCCGTTAGTCTTCAATATGCGGTTCATTAAACAACAACAAGCTTTTCCTGTTCGAAATGCTGATGTAGCTGTTATGAAGGTGAAAAAGAAGCATGGGTCCCTATTGCCTAATAGTATAAGGAGCATCATTGTTGGACCATCGAATAGTGGAAAAACTAATGTTATGATAAGTTTGCTGGAACATCCCAATGGTCTCAGATATGAAAATATTTACATATATTCAAAATCTTTGCATCAACCAAAGTATGAACACTTGAAGCGAGTGATGATCCCCATATCAGGATTGGGGTATTATACATTCTCAAACAACTGCGACGTTCTACCTCCAGAGGAAGCCAAATCACATTCGGTGTTCATTTTCGATGATGTAGCATGTGAAAAGCAAGATAATGTGCGATCCTATTTTTGTATGGGTCGTCACGAAGATATAGACAGCTTCTATCTCTCTCAAACATATACGCATATACCAAAGCATTTAATACGTGACAATGCTAATTTAATCATCTTATTCAAGCAAGATGACTTGAATTTGAAACATATCTATAATGATCATGTGAACACAGACATGAAGTTTGATACATTTCGAAGAGCCTGTGCTGAGTGTTGGAAGGATGAATATGGTTTCTTGATGATTGATAAGGATAGCTCATTTATATCGGGGACTGTATACTTGTCAGCTTGAGTTTGGTTTCAGTTGTTTTCTTTAGTATGAGTGCCTGTGGTATGTTGGGCTGGGCTATTTGGTGGCTGAGGAAAAGTTACCTAGGGGTGTGTGGATGTGTGCAGCTGGTGGATAAGAAATGTTGTGAAATTAGTGTAATTAGTATTAGTTACAATTCAAGTTAACCCTACAATATGCCAATAGATTCTAGAAGGTGCCAGTGAGGGTCTTAGTTTTAGAGGTGGACAACATTTTCATCAGAAATCCTCCACGGGCTATGGTTCTCGAGATATTAGCGATCTTATCTTTGCTGGTATAATTAATAGTAGTAATAATTCAAGTTATCCCTAGGATATTTTTTGTTCATGCCAATAGTATTAGTACTAGGGGGGATAAAATTTTCATCAGAAATCCCCTATGGTTCAAGATATTAGCGATCTTACCTTCTCAGATGATATATCTAAAAATAGATCAGGTGAAGCTGGTTTGGGGATGAATGTAGGTAGATATGTTGACATAGATATGTAATGGAAATTAGTAAATACCTAATTTTGCTCTTCAGGTGTAACACTTCTAATTTGATTCTTTTCATAAACAAATTATCACAGTTCAGTAAAGTAAACACATTCGCAGTCGAATAATGTAAACAAATTCGCACAGCAGCCGAGTAAAGTAAACAACTTGGGCGATTTATGAAAGATTCCTAATTTCTTTAGCTGAAAACAAGAACAACCGATATTAATCTGTAGGATATGATGTCTTAGGTGAATAGTGGAAGTTATAATTGAAAATTTCTTTTGCTGAAAAAAACAACAACAACTATAACGTAAGTTGGGGATTAAAAATATCTTATAAACAAGACGGATCATGCTATGATATTCGATATCTAAAAATAGATCACGGTTGCTTCGACTGTTAAGAAACATGAAGTAATGGAAATTAAAACCTAATCAGAAAATTTTCGATGCAGGTGTGTGTGTGTGTGTGTGCGTGTGTGTGTGTGTGTGTGTATTGAAAAAATCTTAGGTCTTATAAAAAATTGTGTTTTTATTTTCAATAAAATTTATTTTTGGGCAGGTTAAATTTAAAGCTTTGATCACCTATGATATCAATGTAGGGTGATACCTACTAATATAATATGAGACTTAGATGAGTAGTGAAAGTTTTATTGGTATAGTAAACCACTTTGCATCAAATTTTTGGTGATAAGGTGTAATGACTAATGGCATGACCAGTGTTGCTACATGAAATCTTTCTAGAGGAAGTTGTTGGCCTAGCATGAAAGTGGTTTGAGCAGCCACATCTGAAAAAATTACATATTATCATTAGCTTGAGAGTGGGTTAATTAAAAGCATTAACAAGCTATCATATTAATGTAGGATGATATGTCGACTTAGATGAGTAATATAAATTAGTAATATAACTTCTTGCTTAAACAAATACATTCGAATAAAATAAACAAATTGATTTTTGTTTTTTTTTGTGTCTGGGGCTGGTGAGCATTGGAAGGTAGCAGAGTTATTTACCATGATATCATAGTTCACATGAAGCTGATAAGAATATGATATTTTTATCTTCATACTATTGGAGCAGGTGCATTGTTTACTTAACATTAAGTTGAGAGTGGGTCAAATTAAAAGCTTTGATAGAAGAACGCTTCGTTATAATATTAATGTGGTATGATATGTTGTCTGAGGTGAGTAGTGGAAGTTGTATGGGAGCTATGAATAAGCAGTAAAATCCTAGTCAGCAATCTCGCTGGATATTTGATAATTCTCCAAGTCCATAGTGAAGATCGTGATGGGGAGTTGAGAGTAGGTACTGTAAGCTATGTATTACGTTAAAAGTTTTGATGGATGGTATTTGGTATTTATCTCCTCGAAATAGTGTTGTATGAGTATCAGAAAGGCCGAAAAAAAGTTGACAATGCTTCAAGTTCAATAGTGTAGACCCCGATGTTGAGAGTGGGTATTTGGAATGATATAATTCTAGTAGGATATGGAAGTATTATTTATTCATCTTTAAATCTTACCAAGTCTGAAAAAATTACATAATATGATTAAGATTACATAAGGAAAGTAGGTTCACTTCATCTGCAAACAACAAATATGGCTGAAAGCGACACAAGGTGTGAGCAATAATCATTCTTGCTTCAATTATCACTATTAAGCGATGTGTGCCGCAGAAAATATATTAAGTATAGCCTAGTCTAAAATATGTATTGTAAATAAAAATTGTATCATGGTTATAATGCCATTTATTGAAATAATTTGTTTTAATTGTATTGTTGCGAATCTATGCACACACCCCGCAGTGAGGAGCTCAAATCACAGTGTAGCGCGAGACAGACTGTAGCTTTTAGCTACTGTCGTCGATGACCGCCAAGGCCCGACCTTATTACTAAATCCCAAGCTCCATTCAGATCTTCCATTCGGTGTGTATGCAGCTCGCATTTTAGTCGAGCCACAATCAAAACTCATTCCGATACGATTGGCCAATTTGTCAACGAGTGATGTGTTTGTCCCTCGCGGCACTTGTGTCGGACAGCTCGAACCTGCTTTCACTGCTACTTCGGTCAGTTTGGAAGGGGATACGAGACCTGATGCCCTTGAAGTCATCCTCAATGGAATCCAAGAGAGCTTATCTAGCGCGGAAAAGCTAAAGCTAATTACCCTCTTAGAGGAATATCGTGATATTTTCTCTACAGGACCAAGAGATTCCGGACGAACGAATATCGCGAAACATAGAATTAATGTCGGCGAAGCCAATCCTTTTAGGTTACCACCTCGTAGAGTCCCACTGGCAAAAAGATCGGAGGTGGACCAATTACTTCAGGAAATGGAACAAAACGAAATTATAAGGCCTTCCACCAGTCCCTGGGCATCCACGGTAGTCCTTGGCGGCTTAACGATGTAACCAAAAAAGATTCTTATCCGCTTCCGCGAATGGACGATACGCTAACCTCATTCGCTGGCTCGACATGGTTTTCCACACTCGACCTGCAAAGTGGATACTGGCAGGTTGAAGTGAGTGAGGAGGATCGAGAAAAAACCGCTTTCGCAACGGGAGGAGGATTATGGGAATTTAACGTAATGCCATTCGGCTTATGTAATGCCCCTGCTACTTTCGAGCGTTTGATGGATGGTGTATTCCGCAATCTAGGAGCCGATACGGCATTGGTGTATCTTGACGACATCATTGTTCATGGATGTACTTTTGAAGATCACCTCGTTAATCTGGAAAAGGTATTTCAACGCCTGCGATCGGCGAATCTCAAACTTAGTCCGAAGAAATGCAGTTTACTTCGACAGGAAGTTAGATACCTGGGCCATGTAGTATCCGCTCAAGGACTAAGAACTGACCCAGAGAAGGCAGAAACCATACGAACGTGGCCAGTCCCGAAAACCAAAAAGGACGTTCGTAGTTTTCTCGGTCTTGCATCCTACTACAGAAGGTTTGTTTGTAATTTTTCCACAGTTGCTAAACCCAGCTAACCGAGGAAAAACGGAAATTTCAATGGCAGAAACAGCAACAGGACTCCTTTGATGAATTGAAATTGAGGTTGGTTTCATCGCCTATTCTAGCATTTCCTCAAATGAAAGGCGAGTTTATCTTGGACACTGATGCCAGTCAGTTTGGACTCGGAGCTGTACTTAGCCAGGTCCAAGGCGATAATGAGAGAGTACTAGAATACTACAGCAAAACCTTGAGTAGGGCGGAAAGAAATTATTGCGTCACCCGAAAAGAGCTGTTAGCTGTAGTGCATGCAACGAGTCATTTTCATCACTACCTTTTTGGTCAGTCATTTCGGATTACGACTGACCATGCTTCACTCCGCTGGCTATTAAACTTCAAAGAGCCGGATGGCCAACTACCAAGATGGTTGGAGAGGCTACAACAGCATAATTTCGTCATCGAGTATCGAGCTGGTCGTAAACATTTAAACGCGGATGCCCTCTCTAGACGTCCATGTCAGGAATGTACACACTGTGAACAGAAAGAACAGCGAGAGCAAGAGCACAAGGTAAACTTAATATCTGTTGACGCTGCCTTTGACTTGGCAAGCGAACAGAATCAAGATCCTATTCTAAAAGTGGTTAGGACATGGATAGAGAAAGGTGATCGACCAACAAGAGACGAGATAATTGGTGAGAGCCCCCAACTAAAAACTTTCTGGGCTCGATGGGAATCGTTAAGAATGATTGAAAGCGTTTTGTATCTAACACAATACAGAGAGAGGGACATCCTTCTAAAAGTGGCACCAGCAAACCATACTCGACAAATCCTCGTGGACCATCATAATAAGCCTGAAGGTGGTCACTTCGGCGTTCGAAAAACAGCCGAAAAAATTAAGGAGCGCTGGTTTTGGCCTACCTTACAAAAGGATGTGGAAATATGGTGCGCCAAGTGTCCACTCTGTCATTGAAAAAGAGTTCCTATCAGAAAACGCGTGGAGAACTCCGAGTTTATAATGTAGGAGCTCCTTTCGAAAGAGTCGCAATTGATGTATTAGGCCCACTACCAAAAAGCGACAGAGGCAATAAATATGCCGTGGTCGTAATTGACTATTTTACAAAATGGCCAAAAGTCTTTGCAACACCAGACCAAAAGACGGAAACTATCGCAAATGGCCTGATAGAAAACGTGTTCTCCAGATTTGGAATGCCCTTCCAGCTCCACTCCGATCAGGGCCGAAACTTCGAAGCAGAAGTACTGCAAAATGTGCTACAGCGCTTCGGCGTCGAAAAAACCAGAACAACTGCTCTTCATCCTCAATCAGATGGAATGGTTGAGCGATTAATCGTACCCTATTGGAATACTTGTCCAAATTTTTCAGTAGTAGTCAAACGAACTGGGATCAATATCTTCCCTTAGCCCTATTAGCTTATCGCTCATCGGTACACGAAAGCACCAGGTTTACGCCTGCGTCACTCAATTTCGGCAGGGAACTAAGACTCCCACCTGACATACCTTACGGCCCGACACCCAATAACACAACAAGAAACCCAGTAGAATACACGGAACAGCTGACTCAGGCTCTTATTTTTTCAGAAGGAGAAAGCATCTGGATTTATAATCCAAAGCGTCGCAAAGGAAAGAGTCCCAAACTCCAACGAAATTGGGAGGGACCGGGAACTTTATTAACGCGTTTGAATGACGTTTTGTACAGAGTTGAGTTTCCGGGAGGCAGAATAAGGAAGGTTCTTCACATAGACAGACTATCTAAATTTAGGTCTGAAGAAAACCAAGCTAAGAATACCTTTCGTGCCGATGTAAGATTAGAAAAGGCTCATTCGAGTAATTCTATCGCGCCTTGGATTCAACATTCAAAAGGGACGGCCCTGAATCTTTTAATGAAATATGGTTTTGAACGCGGGAAGGGACTAGGTCGAGATTTGCAAGGAATAGTCAAGCCAATTGATATCCAACATCAATCCTCTCGAGCAGGATTCGGGTCAAACAACCAACCAATACAGCGACCCCAAACTACCTCGCATTAATAAGAATTTTATAGTGGGTATGTCATCGATCCAGAATTGCCGACAGACTATCTGGGAGGCATCCCAAGATCATGTACTTAAAACCAGTACCTATAAGGAAAGCAGCCAAACTTGTCATTGAACAATACAAATAGAAGACGCATTGTTCTCCGCGAAATTTTTTTTTTGTTTTGTTTGATAAATGATCAGTTCCCCCAGATAGTCTGCCTCAGCAAACTGCTGTATTGAAACAGTGCGCCGCTGGTCATAGAAAGGTAAACACAAAAAAAAAAAACTGTTAATGTTATGAAGGATGCAAGTGTCCGCTTTTCTGTGCCCAATAGCGCATAAGGTAAATAATTTGACGCGGCTTAATCGAATGGTTAGATGACCTCACAAGTCAGAGGCCAAATCGATTGGGTTATAGGAAAAGAATGGAATCATCATAGACGATATACCTTCTACGTAGCTAGCGGAAGCCTCCACTTCTGAGGATACGCCGAAGACATGGATTCGAATAATTTGACGCGGCTTGATTGATTGGTAAGAAGACAACCCAAGTCGGAGGCCAAGTCGATTAAATCATAGCCCAAAAGATCATCGCCGACTAAAAATCTTGTATGTAGCTAGCGGGAGGTTACACTCTCGAGGATACATAAAGAATGAAATCGATCAATAGACGCCGGAACATACGAATGGCTGGGCGAACTATGAATTCGTAGGCCAAGTCACAGAAAGCCGTAGAACATTATTATACTTGACTAGGAGTAAAGACAGTGTAAAAGCCTTCTGTTTGCATAAAAGACCTAGGCCAATCAAATATGTGCATGTGACTGGAATCGTTTCTGGAAGTCATTAAACGTAACTTTGGATCGAGCGGATTACTCCACAGCAGTAGTGCTAAGATTGGCTTGGCTTTCTAAGTAAAATGCGGGTATTTCTTTCCTTACAACGAATTGAAATCAATCGGAATCTCTATCAGGTTAATAGAGCGACGTGGCTAAGCGATGACAGTACTTACTAAGAATCCTTCCTTGTTCTGCACCCTGAGACTCAATGAAGCGGTCTATCTTTCCCGGAAGGAAAACTCCTTTCTTCACTATTGACTCAATGTAGGAATGGCCAGTGAATAGGTGGCTATGAATTAATTTGGGACCCACACTACGGTACTACTTAAAAAAAAAAAATTAAAAAAAAAAATATTAATAAATAAATTAAAAAAAAAAAAAAAAATTAAAAAAAAAGGAAAAAGAAAAATAAAAAAAAAGCAGCAAGTCATTAAATTGGATTGGTGAATGCCCACTGGTGACACAGAGCTGTCGGCAGCCTCTTTAATTCCCAGGAGAGTAGAGGCAAGTCACCGCTAGCTTTAAGAATAACAATTTAAATAAATATATGGTGAATTGGATTATTAACCCTTTCTTCAGCAGGTAACCTAGCAAGCGAAGATGATATCACATTTCTACAGCCACAACGTGTCCAGGAAAAAGACATAGACCCCAGGAACTCGCAAGCAATCAGGATGGACTAAGTCTTGCATATTGTTTTATTGTTTTGGAATTTCATTTGAATAGAATACGGCTTTATGTCTCTTAATTACAGGTACTCAGGTGGAACTTTGAGTCTTCAGCAGGGGGCAGTGTTGCGAATCTATGCACACACCCCGCACTGAGGAGCTCAAATCACAGTGTAGCGCGAGACAGACTGTAGCTTTTAACTACTGTCGTCGATGACCGCCTACAAATATGTGATATCTGAGTGGGGGCCCCCAAATCATCAAGAGATGGCAGTCAGTGACAGGAGGAAATCTAATTGCACCTGGCAGCTACTGGAATCTGACCACGACAGCATCGGAGGACGACCGACGACGACCAAAGAAAAGAGGGCCCGAGATAGTTCTTGAAGAGCGTACTGTGAAGCACCACATAAAAATAAAAGTTGTCTGCAAAAGAAGTTTTTTTTTAAAAAAAATGGAATTGTGAAGTATTTTTTTAAACAAAAAGTGTTAAGTATATTTTTATATGGGTAATAAAAATAAGAGAATTTAAGAAAGAAAGAAGCTGTTATAACTACATAAGCCGGATTCTATAAAATTCTGGAGAATTTGGAAAACAAAGGAATTGATCAGCGACACCAGTACAAAGTGAAACCGTTCACTGTAACGTTAATCTGTGGGATTCTGTTCCCGGGTTATAACAAAAGGAATCTGCTAAGTACCAATTTCCTTAATTTTCTATTATCTGCTTTTTACCCAGCTAGAGTGATT
>OZ005742.1:183477522-183485022 GCA_963930735.1 Dioctria linearis | reverse complement strand
AATATAAGAATCTTGGGCATATGGAAGAGATCAGTTTAAAAGAAATCTCAGGCCCATATTTTTTTTTCTTTTTTTTTATATATTTTTAAGCCAAGCTCAGGGGATACCCTATGATGCAAAGCACAGCGTGGCAGGAAGGAGATAGGGAAAGGATTAAGGGATATGAGGAGAGCGGCGGAGGTGCCGATGTATGTCGCCCTTAAACTTTCGCAGGTTGTATGCCGGAGGAAAGACAGAAGATGGTAGGCTGTTCCACATTCGCACAGTTCGGGATAAGAAAGCATCACGGAATTTTAGTGTACGGCCGAAGGTAATTTGAAGGGTAAAAGGATGAGCGCGGGATGCAGCGCGAGTATTGCGTGCAGGAACTATTCTACAAGGGATCAGACTAGATATTTCATCAGAACATTGACCATGCATATAGCGATAAAGGAGCGAAAGGCATCCAACATTGCGACGGTGCTCGAGCGAGTCGATATGACGAGTAATTGCCACATCGCCAATGAGCTTGCAGGCTCTCTTTTGGACAATATCCAATGAAGCTAAGGCTGTGCGACCAGCCCCGGCCCAGATATGGGAATTGTATTCCATTCTACGTCTGATGTAGGACTTGTAGAGGAGCGCTATATTTGATGGGCTGAAATATTTCTTACACCTTTTCAAAAAAACCAAGACATTTTGATGCTTCTTTGGCAACCGAGAAGATGTGATCTGTCCAGCTTAACTTACTGGAAATATTAATGCCAAGAATTCTTAGTGACGGTGAATCAGAAACTAATGCTCGATCAAACGAAACGGGAGTGGTTAAGTGATGGTCTTGTTTTAATGAGATGAGACAGCTTTGGGTCTTAGATGCATTGAATTCGACGCGATTTACTTTGCCCCAAGCGAGAATATTGTCAAGATCGTTATTCAATGATCTAATCATGCAGTCTCGTTTAACACATGTGGCGTTCCCTCTGGAATCCGCAAGGGTGTCAAAGGAGTATGCGAAATCAAGGGTACTGTCATCAGCAAAGCTATGGATAGGATTAAAAGTAAGGGAAAGCAGATCATTACTGAAGATTAGAAATAGAGTCGGAGAAATAACAGAGCCCTGGGGGACACCGGCATTAATAGGATGAGGTTCAGATATAACGCCATCTAATACAACACGTATTTGGCGACTAGATAAAAAACTTTCAATCCATAATAGAAGAGGAGGGGAAAGACCAAGTGCTTTGATTTTGGCTAAAAGGGCTGGATGCCAGACTCTATCAAAGGCCTTTGAAATATCTAGAGCAACGATTTTGGACTCACCAAAATTGTGAAGGCTACGATTCCAACGTTCCGTAAGAAAAGTCAGCAAGTCTCCAGATGAGCGACCGTGCCGGAAGCCGTATTGGCGATCGTTGATGAGCTGATTGGTTTCCAGATACTTCATTAATTTGGAGTTAATGATAGAATCGAAGTGATTGCAATTGGTCGATAATTTGAGGGATCGCTACCCTCTCCTTTCTTGGGAATAGGCTGAACGTGAGCTAGTTTCCAAGCAGTTGGAAGTTTTCCTGTCGAATAGGACAGGTAGAATAGTTTGCGCAGAGGTTTAGCCAAGGATGAGGCACAGCTTTTAATTAATAGGTGCGAGAAACCATCAGGTCCTGCGGCTTTAGAGACGTTGATACCATTAAGGACCTTGAACACATCTCTCGTACGTGTTATGTATATATATATATATATATACCTTATCAAATAGGGTACTCACAACAACTTGGATAGGTATAATATTCCGGGGGATAAATCACAAGATTGGCACTTCGTGTTGTATTCACTCTTTATTTTCTTTTTTTTTTAAACTTATAAACTTTGCTTAAAATTATCAACACTTTTTCTTTCGCAAGTAGTCAATACTATTTTTACAACATTTCCTTTTTTTCGTTTTACCAATTTAAAAGCCGCGCGCCAATCACACCGAAGTTCTACTTTTGTCTTCTAATCAACCTTTCTCTAACTTTTACTGCTTTAATTTTCCGCGGAGATCACGACCGCTTGTCTACTCAACTCTAAAAAACCGACTGTGTCGAGACTTAGATTTTTCAATCGTAAGTCTCTTCGTTCAGGATAGGAAAATGCTTAATTAGCATTCCTATCCTGAGAAAATTATTTACCGCTGGGCATGTTTAAACATGCCCAGAATTATCGCGACGAACGATGGTTGAAATTGAAATTTGATATTTTCATAAATATCCAACCATCGTCGTGCTATCGTGCATACATTGTTGCGATCACAATGTATGCAGCTCGCAACAATTTTGCTGATAGCAGCTTTTTTCGGTGAAGACTTGATCGTTTCAGTCTTCACCGACGTAAAATTTTCATGCGCCCGATATGTATGTATGTATGTATATATGTACATACATATCGTATATACGACAAATCTTACTGAAGGTAAGATTTATCGTGGGACTATTTTTCTATCGAAACGACTTGGGTTGAAATTTAAAACTTTTATTTTTCCCAAGTCGTTTTGTGGGAAAAATATGTTAAAGGAATGTTGCGCGTAGTTGAAGAAATTGCTGATGCAACTTTCTTCGTATGCGCAGGAGATAAGCCATCCGTGCTTTTAGGCATGATTGGCTTATGAAAATTTTGATTTGTTTCCCGATGCCTTATGAATACATTTTGTATATGTAACATACGGATGTGTATTGGCTCTTGTACACATCCGCACGGGGGATGAACGACAGGTGCCTGTGAAGTGGGTGGAAAAAAAGAATTTGATGCGAATCTACCAGCCAAAATATCAGCTTTATCCAGGGAGTCAACAACCACTTCACCATTATTAAGTAGTGAAGGTATAGAGGAGCTGCTGAAGTTGTTCCTGATGGTTTTTACCAGGGACCAGAAACCTTTACTACCTTTGCGGCTTGCCAAGATTCTTTGTCTAACATTCTGGTCAAAAAGAATTTTTTCTCTCTGGATAATGGACTTGCAGGTGTTCCGTGCAGTCTTGTAGATTTCTTTCAGTTCTGGACAAGGATGCACTTGATAGGCGCGAAAAGCAGACTCTTTCGCTTTTAAAGCTTGGTTGCACTTATCGTTAAACCAAGAGCGATTTTGCTGTTGTTGAGATCTGCTCTAAGAATACGGAATATATTCACGCATGCCTAGACTTAGTAAGTTACTAAGTTCTAATGTGCATTCATCAGCATCCCTCGAAGCAAAACAGACCGACCAATCTATATCTCTAAGATACTGATTGAGACTTTCCCAATCAGCGTTCTTATAGTGCCAGAGAAGCCTACTTGTAGGTGGAGAAGTGGGGCGGCGCAGAGATTAGGTGATAAATTGAGCCGTGATTAGACAGTGGTCTGAATTACCACGAGGGGAGCCGACTGAGATAGAATATTTGTCAGGGTGAGATGACAGAAACAAATCTAGTAAATTGGCCCTATCTCCAGCTGTATCAGGGATTCTCGTCGGTGTATCCACTAGCTGATGCAAATTGAAAGATTCACAAAATAGTTCAACGAATCAGCCCGCAGGACTTGTGGTAGAAGAATGTCTGAGCCACGGTATGTTATGGACATTAAAATCGCCTGCCAGGACGATTTCGGAAGAGGGGGAGACAGAAAGCAAATGATCAATATTGTTGGAGATATTGTCAAATGCGGATACCGTGTCGTCATCAGACATATTTGGGCTGCGATAAAGGAAGCAAAAGTAGATGATGTGCCTGTGAAGTTTGAACCTAATCCAGATGTAATTAAACTCAGGATTGGCAGAAGATGGAAAGTCTTTTAGAATGGTAAAGGCCACATCATTCCGAATATATATTGCGATCCCCCTATGTGGCGAAAAAAGAGGCACTAAGCTATAACCAGGGACGTGATATTGATTAGAATCAGCATCAGAAACGACCTTGGTTTCACTTAGCGCCAGAATTGCCGGATTTTTTGATTGAAGGTGGCAGTACACCGAAAAACGATTTGCCCCCAATCCGCGAATGTTGCAAAATTCTAAAATAAAATTCTGCATATTCCAAAGCAAAACAAAAAAAAAAGCAGAAGAAAGAGCGACACACAACAACACAAATATTTATTTAGGGGCACCCAGCTGCAGTCACAGCGAGGTAAACAAAACAGCAATCTATTTGCTGCTTTCAGTACCTCAGACCGTGCAGTTCAATGACCACAGCTGGGGACACCCGTATTCCTGATCAGTGACAAGGGCTAATGACCTTGCACTGATCACTGATGTACATGGGAGATTTGATTAAACGTCACCGTACTGTGCTGCTGGCTTGTGGAATGCCGGCAGGGCATAGAAAAGCCCTGGACTTGGCTGGTATTGTTTATTTTTTATGTAATAAAAAACGGCGCGGCGGATTTTAGTTATTATTATTATATTTATATTTAAAAAATTTCACTGCACTGCACTACAGATTGATCGCTATTTAACTTTGACACCAGTAACACGCACGATGGAACATCTGCTCCAGCTGACTCCACGCACTTACTTCCTTCCACATCACTGCGTGACTAAGCCAGATAGCACCACCACGAAGCTTCGGGTAGTTTTCGATGCATCAATGAAAACGTCATCGAACGTTTCATTGAACGACATCTTATACACTGGGCCCACTATTCAAGCTGAGCTCTTCTCCATATTACTACGATTTCGCCTACCACGGTATGTATTCACAGCGTATATAGACAAAATGTACCGTCAAGTAATACTGGACAAGGATGACAGGAAATATCAACTAATCCTTTGGAGAGATGATCCATCCAAGCAGTTGAAGTGTTATCAATTATCTACGGTTACTTACGGTGTAAGAACGGCTCCCTACTTGGCGACGAAATGTCTTCAAAGACTGGCAGGCCAAATGGTAGAACAACGCCCTCTGGGAGCCGCAACACTCATTCAAGATTTTTACGTCGACGACGTTATGACTGGTTGCAACAGTCTCAGTGAAGCCATAGAAACACAAGAACAATTAACTCAGATTCTCCAATCTGGAGGATTCAAATTACGTAAGTGGTGCGCGAACCACACGGTGTTATTAGAAAATATGGATTCAGAAGGCAGAGCACCGCAGCTAGAACTCCATGACGATAATGACTGCCACGTAAAGACTTTGGGAATAACATGGCTGCCACGTTCTGATGAGTTTGCTATCAAAACTCAATGGACAGGTGAACAAACTATTACCAAGAGAAGTGTTTTGTCAAACATAGCTCATCTATTAAGATGAAGATATTCTTACGAGAATTGTGGGCACTTAACCTTGGCTGGGACGATAAACTACCAGACGAACATAGCTCTATCTAGATCAACTTTCGTCAGAGTTTTGGCATCTTAAGTGACATAAAAATACAAAAACATGTTAGTTCAGGAAATGTGCCATGCTCTATGCAATTACATGCTTTCTCAGATGCATCTGACAAGCATTAGGGGCTGTAATATATATACGATCTATTCTCCAGAATGGACTTATAATAGTGAGATTGCTATGTGCCAAATCGAAAGCAGCACCAAAGAAAAACGTAACAATACCCAGATTAGAGTTGTGCGCTGCCAAGTTAACTGCCAACTTAATGCATCGAGTTAAGGAGTATTTGAAATGTAATCAACCCTGTTATTATTGGTCTGATTCAGAAATTGTGCTAGCCTGGCTAAATTCATCATCATCTTCACATTATACCTTTGTAGCGAATCGCATAGCTGCAATTCAAGAAGTAAGCACTGCCGATCAGTGGCTCCATGTACCATCAAAACACAACCCTGCGGATCTTGCTTCACGGGGAACTACGCCAGAGCGCCTAAAGAACAATTCTCTATGGTGGTATGGGCCACTCTTTCTACATGGGCATCAATCCTCATGGCCGCTTAAACCATTAAATTTGACGACAGACTTGGAAAAAAGACAGGCAAAAGTGGTACTATCAACAATCACAAGGAGGATTTCTATATTATAAGGTATTGATCACAGAAATTCGTTCAAATATTTACAAAGAACGTTGGCATACATCCTGAGATTTATTAAAAACATCGGTCAATTGCCGAAGGAACGTAAAACCGATCAGCTTCCCCCAGATAGTCTGCCTCAGCAAACTGCTGTATTGAAACAGTGCGCCGCTGGTCATAGAAAGGTAAACACAAAAAAAAAAAAACTGTTAATGTTATGAAGGATGCAAGTGTCCGCTTTTCTGTGCCCAATAGCGCATAAGGTAAATAATTTGACGCGGCTTAATCGAATGGTTAGATGACCTCACAAGTCAGAGGCCAAATCGATTGGGTTATAGGAAAAGAATGGAATCATCATAGACGATATACCTTCTACGTAGCTAACGGAAGCCTCCACTTCTGAGGATACGCCGAAGACATGGATTCGAATAATTTGACGCGGCTTGATTGATTGGTAAGAAGACAACCCAAGTCGGAGGCCAAGTCGATTAAATCATAGCCCAAAAGATCATCGCCGACTAAAAATCTTGTATGTAGCTAGCGGGAGGTTACACTCTCGAGGATACATAAAGAATGAAATCGATCAATAGACGCCGGAACATACGAATGGCTGGGCGAACTATGAATTCATAGGCCAAGTCGCAGAAAGCCGTAGAACATTATTATACTTGACTAGGAGTAAAGACAGTGTAAAAGCCTTCTGTTTGCATAAAAGACCTAGGCCAATCAAATATGTGCATGTGACTGGAATCGTTTCTGGAAGTCATTAAACGTAACTTTGGATCGAGCGGATTACTCCACAGCAGTAGTGCTAAGATTGGCTTGGCTTTCTAAGTAAAATGCGGGTATTTCTTTCCTTACAACGAATTGAAATCAATCGGAATCTCTATCAGGTTAATAGAGCGACGCGGCTAAGCGATGACAGTACTTACTAAGAATCCTTCCTTGTTCTGCACCCTGAGACTCAATGAAGCGGTCTATCTTTCCCGGAAAGGAAAACTCCTTTCTTCACTATTGACTCAATGTAGGAATGGCCAGTGAATAGGTGGCTATGAATTAATTTGGGACCCACACTACGGTACTACTTAAAAAAAAAAAATTAAAAAAAAAATATTAATAAATAAATTAAAAAAAAAAAAAAAAAATTAAAAAAAAAAGGAAAAAGAAAAATAAAAAAAAAAGCAGCAAGTCATTAAATTGGATTGGTGAATGCCCACTGGTGACACAGAGCTGTCGGCAGCCTCTTTAATTCCCAGGAGAGTAGAGGCAAGTCACCGCTAGCTTTAAGAATAACAATTTAAATAAATATATGGTGAATTGGATTATTAACCCTTTCTTCAGCAGGTAACCTAGCAAGCGAAGATGATATCACATTTCTACAGCCACAACGTGTACAGGAAAAAGACATAGACCCCAGGAACTCGCAAGCAATCAGGATGGACTAAGTCTTGCATATTGTTTTATTGTTTTGGAATTTCATTTGAATAGAATACGGCTTTATGTCTCTTAATTACAGGTACTCAGGTGGAACTTTGAGTCTTCAGCAGGGGG
>OZ005742.1:183465022-183472522 GCA_963930735.1 Dioctria linearis | reverse complement strand
CGTTAGAACGGAAGCTGACTAGAAATCCTGATATAAAGACGGAGTACATTGACTTCCTTAACGAATATAAGAATCTTGGGCATATGGAAGAGATCAGTTTAAAAGAAATCTCAGGCCCATATTTTTTTTCTTTTTTTTTTTATATTTTTAAGCCAAGCTCAGGGGATACCCTATGATGCAAAGCACAGCGTGGCAGGAAGGAGATAGGGAAAGGATTAAGGGATATGAGGAGAGCGGCGGAGGTGCCGATGTATGTCGCCCTTAAACTTTCGCAGGTTGTATGCCGGAGGAAAGACAGAAGATGGTAGGCTGTTCCACATTCGCACAGTTCGGGATAAGAAAGCATCACGGAATTTTAGTGTACGGCCGAAGGTAATTTGAAGGGTAAAAGGATGAGCGCGGGATGCAGCGAGAGTATTGCGTGCAGGAACTATTCTACAAGGGATCAGACTAGATATTTCATCAGAACATTGACCATGCATATAGCGATAAAGGAGCGAAAGGCATCCAACATTGCGACGGTGCTCGAGCGAGTCGATATGACGAGTAATTGCCACATCGCCAATGAGCTTGCAGGCTCTCTTTTGGACAATATCCAATGAAGCTAAGGCTGTGCGACCAGCCCCGGCCCAGATATGGGAATTGTATTCCATTCTACGTCTGATGTAGGACTTGTAGAGGAGCGCTATATTTGATGGGCTGAAATATTTCTTACACCTTTTCAAAAAAACCAAGACATTTTGATGCTTCTTTGGCAACCGAGAAGATGTGATCTGTCCAGCTTAACTTACTGGAAATATTAATGCCAAGAATTCTTAGTGACGGTGAATCAGAAACTAATGCTCGATCAAACGAAACGGGAGTGGTTAAGTGATGGTCTTGTTTTAATGAGATGAGACAGCTTTGGGTCTTAGATGCATTGAATTCGACGCGATTTACTTTGCCCCAAGCGAGAATATTGTCAAGATCGTTATTCAATGATCTAATCATGCAGTCTCGTTTAACACATGTGGCGTTCCCTCTGGAATCCGCAAGGGTGTCAAAGGAGTATGCGAAATCAAGGGTACTGTCATCAGCAAAGCTATGGATAGGATTAAAAGTAAGGGAAAGCAGATCATTACTGAAGATTAGAAATAGAGTCGGAGAAATAACAGAGCCCTGGGGGACACCGGCATTAATAGGATGAGGTTCAGATATAACGCCATCTAATACAACACGTATTTGGCGACTAGATAAAAAACTTTCAATCCATAATAGAAGAGGAGGGGAAAGACCAAGTGCTTTGAGTTTGGCTAAAAGGGCTGGATGCCAGACTCTATCAAAGGCCTTTGAAATATCTAGAGCAACGATTTTGGACTCACCAAAATTGTGAAGGCTACGATTCCAACGTTCCGTAAGAAAAGTCAGCAAGTCTCCAGATGAGCGACCGTGCCGGAAGCCGTATTGGCGATCGTTGATGAGCTGATTGGTTTCCAGATACTTCATTAATTTGGAGTTAATGATAGAATTGGTTTCCAGATACTTCATTAATTTGGAGTTAATGATAGAATCGAAGTGATTGCAATTGGTCGATAATTTGAGGGATCGCTACCCTCTCCTTTCTTGGGAATAGGCTGAACGTGAGCTAGTTTCCAAGCAGTTGGAAGTTTTCCTGTCGAATAGGACAGGTAGAATAGTTTGCGCAGAGGTTTAGCCAAGGATGAGGCACAGCTTTTAATTAATAGGTGCGAGAAACCATCAGGTCCTGCGGCTTTAGAGACGTTGATACCATTAAGGACCTTGAACACATCTCTCGTACGTGTTATGTATATATATATATATATATACCTTATCAAATAGGGTACTCACAACAACTTGGATAGGTATAATATTCCGGGGGATAAATCACAAGATTGGCACTTCGTGTTGTATTCACTCTTTATTTTCTTTTTTTTTTAAACTTATAAACTTTGCTTAAAATTATCAACACTTTTTCTTTCGCAAGTAGTCAATACTATTTTTACAACATTTCCTTTTTTTCGTTTTACCAATTTAAAAGCCGCGCGCCAATCACACCGAAGTTCTACTTTTGTCTTCTAATCAACCTTTCTCTAACTTTTACTGCTTTAATTTTCCGCGGAGATCACGACCGCTTGTCTACTCAACTCTAAAAAACCGACTGTGTCGAGACTTAGATTTTTCAATCGTAAGTCTCTTCGTTCAGGATAGGAAAATGCTTAATTAGCATTCCTATCCTGAGAAAATTATTTACCGCTGGGCATGTTTAAACATGCCCAGAATTATCGCGACGAACGATGGTTGAAATTGAAATTTGATATTTTCATAAATATCCAACCATCGTCGTGCTATCGTGCATACATTGTTGCGATCACAATGTATGCAGCTCGCAACAATTTTGCTGATAGCAGCTTTTTTCGGTGAAGACTTGATCGTTTCAGTCTTCACCGACGTAAAATTTTCATGCGCCCGATATGTATGTATGTATGTATATATGTACATACATATCGTATATACGACAAATCTTACTGAAGGTAAGATTTATCGTGGGACTATTTTTCTATCGAAACGACTTGGGTTGAAATTTAAAACTTTTATTTTTCCCAAGTCGTTTTGTGGGAAAAATATGTTAAAGGAATGTTGCGCGTAGTTGAAGAAATTGCTGATGCAACTTTCTTCGTATGCGCAGGAGATAAGCCATCCGTGCTTTTAGGCATGATTGGCTTATGAAAATTTTGATTTGTTTCCCGATGCCTTATGAATACATTTTGTATATGTAACATACGGATGTGTATTGGCTCTTGTACACATCCGCACGGGGGATGAACGACAGGTGCCTGTGAAGTGGGTGGAAAAAAAGAATTTGATGCGAATCTACCAGCCAAAATATCAGCTTTATCCAGGGAGTCAACAACCACTTCACCATTATTAAGTAGTGAAGGTATAGAGGAGCTGCTGAAGTTGTTCCTGATGGTTTTTACCAGGGACCAGAAACCTTTACTACCTTTGCGGCTTGCCAAGATTCTTTGTCTAACATTCTGGTCAAAAAGAATTTTTTCTCTCTGGATAATGGACTTGCAGGTGTTCCGTGCAGTCTTGTAGATTTCTTTCAGTTCTGGACAAGGATGCACTTGATAGGCGCGAAAAGCAGACTCTTTCGCTTTTAAAGCTTGGTTGCACTTATCGTTAAACCAAGAGCGATTTTGCTGTTGTTGAGATCTGCTCTAAGAATACGGAATATATTCACGCATGCCTAGACTTAGTAAGTTACTAAGTTCTAATGTGCATTCATCAGCATCCCTCGAAGCAAAACAGACCGACCAATCTATATCTCTAAGATACTGATTGAGACTTTCCCAATCAGCGTTCTTATAGTGCCAGAGAAGCCTACTTGTAGGTGGAGAAGTGGGGCGGCGCAGAGATTAGGTGATAAATTGAGCCGTGATTAGACAGTGGTCTGAATTACCACGAGGGGAGCCGACTGAGATAGAATATTTGTCAGGGTGAGATGACAGAAACAAATCTAGTAAATTGGCCCTATCTCCAGCTGTATCAGGGATTCTCGTCGGTGTATCCACTAGCTGATGCAAATTGAAAGATTCACAAAATAGTTCAACGAATCAGCCCGCAGGACTTGTGGTAGAAGAATGTCTGAGCCACGGTATGTTATGGACATTAAAATCGCCTGCCAGGACGATTTCGGAAGAGGGGGAGACAGAAAGCAAATGATCAATATTGTTGGAGATATTGTCAAATGCGGATACCGTGTCGTCATCAGACATATTTGGGCTGCGATAAAGGAAGCAAAAGTAGATGATGTGCCTGTGAAGTTTGAACCTAATCCAGATGTAATTAAACTCAGGATTGGCAGAAGATGGAAAGTCTTTTAGAATGGTAAAGGCCACATCATTCCGAATATATATTGCGATCCCCCTATGTGGCGAAAAAAGAGGCACTAAGCTATAACCAGGGACGTGATATTGATTAGAATCAGCATCAGAAACGACCTTGGTTTCACTTAGCGCCAGAATTGCCGGATTTTTTGATTGAAGGTGGCAGTACACCGAAAAACGATTTGCCCCCAATCCGCGAATGTTGCAAAATTCTAAAATAAAATTCTGCATATTCCAAAGCAAAACAAAAAAAAAAGCAGAAGAAAGAGCGACACACAACAACACAAATATTTATTTAGGGGCACCCAGCTGCAGTCACAGCGAGGTAAACAAAACAGCAATCTATTTGCTGCTTTCAGTACCTCAGACCGTGCAGTTCAATGACCACAGCTGGGGACACCCGTATTCCTGATCAGTGACAAGGGCTAATGACCTTGCACTGATCACTGATGTACATGGGAGATTTGATTAAACGTCACCGTACTGTGCTGCTGGCTTGTGGAATGCCGGCAGGGCATAGAAAAGCCCTGGACTTGGCTGGTATTGTTTATTTTTTATGTAATAAAAAACGGCGCGGCGGATTTTAGTTATTATTATTATATTTATATTTAAAAAATTTCACTGCACTGCACTACAGATTGATCGCTATTTAACTTTGACACCAGTAACACGCACGATGGAACATCTGCTCCAGCTGACTCCACGCACTTACTTCCTTCCACATCACTGCGTGACTAAGCCAGATAGCACCACCACGAAGCTTCGGGTAGTTTTCGATGCATCAATGAAAACGTCATCGAACGTTTCATTGAACGACATCTTATACACTGGGCCCACTATTCAAGCTGAGCTCTTCTCCATATTACTACGATTTCGCCTACCACGGTATGTATTCACAGCGTATATAGACAAAATGTACCGTCAAGTAATACTGGACAAGGATGACAGGAAATATCAACTAATCCTTTGGAGAGATGATCCATCCAAGCAGTTGAAGTGTTATCAATTATCTACGGTTACTTACGGTGTAAGAACGGCTCCCTACTTGGCGACGAAATGTCTTCAAAGACTGGCAGGCCAAATGGTAGAACAACGCCCTCTGGGAGCCGCAACACTCATTCAAGATTTTTACGTCGACGACGTTATGACTGGTTGCAACAGTCTCAGTGAAGCCATAGAAACACAAGAACAATTAACTCAGATTCTCCAATCTGGAGGATTCAAATTACGTAAGTGGTGCGCGAACCACACGGTGTTATTAGAAAATATGGATTCAGAAGGCAGAGCACCGCAGCTAGAACTCCATGACGATAATGACTGCCACGTAAAGACTTTGGGAATAACATGGCTGCCACGTTCTGATGAGTTTGCTATCAAAACTCAATGGACAGGTGAACAAACTATTACCAAGAGAAGTGTTTTGTCAAACATAGCTCATCTATTAAGATGAAGATATTCTTACGAGAATTGTGGGCACTTAACCTTGGCTGGGACGATAAACTACCAGACGAACATAGCTCTATCTAGATCAACTTTCGTCAGAGTTTTGGCATCTTAAGTGACATAAAAATACAAAAACATGTTAGTTCAGGAAATGTGCCATGCTCTATGCAATTACATGCTTTCTCAGATGCATCTGACAAGCATTAGGGGCTGTAATATATATACGATCTATTCTCCAGAATGGACTTATAATAGTGAGATTGCTATGTGCCAAATCGAAAGCAGCACCAAAGAAAAACGTAACAATACCCAGATTAGAGTTGTGCGCTGCCAAGTTAACTGCCAACTTAATGCATCGAGTTAAGGAGTATTTGAAATGTAATCAACCCTGTTATTATTGGTCTGATTCAGAAATTGTGCTAGCCTGGCTAAATTCATCATCATCTTCACATTATACCTTTGTAGCGAATCGCATAGCTGCAATTCAAGAAGTAAGCACTGCCGATCAGTGGCTCCATGTACCATCAAAACACAACCCTGCGGATCTTGCTTCACGGGGAACTACGCCAGAGCGCCTAAAGAACAATTCTCTATGGTGGTATGGGCCACTCTTTCTACATGGGCATCAATCCTCATGGCCGCTTAAACCATTAAATTTGACGACAGACTTGGAAAAAAGACAGGCAAAAGTGGTACTATCAACAATCACAAGGAGGATTTCTATATTATAAGGTATTGATCACAGAAATTCGTTCAAATATTTACAAAGAACGTTGGCATACATCCTGAGATTTATTAAAAACATCGGTCAATTGCCGAAGGAACGTAAAACCGATCAGCTTCCCCCAGATAGTCTGCCTCAGCAAACTGCTGTATTGAAACAGTGCGCCGCTGGTCATAGAAAGGTAAACACAAAAAAAAAAAAACTGTTAATGTTATGAAGGATGCAAGTGTCCGCTTTTCTGTGCCCAATAGCGCATAAGGTAAATAATTTGACGCGGCTTAATCGAATGGTTAGATGACCTCACAAGTCAGAGGCCAAATCGATTGGGTTATAGGAAAAGAATGGAATCATCATAGACGATATACCTTCTACGTAGCTAACGGAAGCCTCCACTTCTGAGGATACGCCGAAGACATGGATTCGAATAATTTGACGCGGCTTGATTGATTGGTAAGAAGACAACCCAAGTCGGAGGCCAAGTCGATTAAATCATAGCCCAAAAGATCATCGCCGACTAAAAATCTTGTATGTAGCTAGCGGGAGGTTACACTCTCGAGGATACATAAAGAATGAAATCGATCAATAGACGCCGGAACATACGAATGGCTGGGCGAACTATGAATTCATAGGCCAAGTCGCAGAAAGCCGTAGAACATTATTATACTTGACTAGGAGTAAAGACAGTGTAAAAGCCTTCTGTTTGCATAAAAGACCTAGGCCAATCAAATATGTGCATGTGACTGGAATCGTTTCTGGAAGTCATTAAACGTAACTTTGGATCGAGCGGATTACTCCACAGCAGTAGTGCTAAGATTGGCTTGGCTTTCTAAGTAAAATGCGGGTATTTCTTTCCTTACAACGAATTGAAATCAATCGGAATCTCTATCAGGTTAATAGAGCGACGCGGCTAAGCGATGACAGTACTTACTAAGAATCCTTCCTTGTTCTGCACCCTGAGACTCAATGAAGCGGTCTATCTTTCCCGGAAAGGAAAACTCCTTTCTTCACTATTGACTCAATGTAGGAATGGCCAGTGAATAGGTGGCTATGAATTAATTTGGGACCCACACTACGGTACTACTTAAAAAAAAAAAATTAAAAAAAAAATATTAATAAATAAATTAAAAAAAAAAAAAAAAAATTAAAAAAAAAAGGAAAAAGAAAAATAAAAAAAAAAGCAGCAAGTCATTAAATTGGATTGGTGAATGCCCACTGGTGACACAGAGCTGTCGGCAGCCTCTTTAATTCCCAGGAGAGTAGAGGCAAGTCACCGCTAGCTTTAAGAATAACAATTTAAATAAATATATGGTGAATTGGATTATTAACCCTTTCTTCAGCAGGTAACCTAGCAAGCGAAGATGATATCACATTTCTACAGCCACAACGTGTACAGGAAAAAGACATAGACCCCAGGAACTCGCAAGCAATCAGGATGGACTAAGT
>OZ005742.1:183288795-183458795 GCA_963930735.1 Dioctria linearis | reverse complement strand
CACACACACACACACACACACACACACACACACACACACACACACACACACACACACACACACACACACACACACACACACACACACACACACACAATCAGTTCATATCATCCCCTGGTCAGCCAGACGGTAGGAAGGAATTCCCCCAAGCAGGCCCTGTGACGAAGACCACTAGACGGAATCCCACAGTGGCCCAGACCCTGTCCAGAACCACCAAAATAGTTGGTATTTTCCGGACACTTTTTGTATGGAAAAAGTGGTCCAGAACTGTCATAGCGTAACTACTCAACTCTTTTTCTAATGTGGAGTATCTTCGTTCTGCATTATTTAAACTTCTACTTGCATACGCTATTGTCCTGCCTTTACCTATTGCCCCTTGCGATCAAACCGTCCCCAATGCCTCATTGCTAGCATCGGTTGTTATATTAAAAGGTTGGGAAAAATCTGGATATTTGAGTAGAGGTGGATTTATAAGGGAATCTTTAATCTCATTGAAAGAGTCTTGACACTTTTGCGTCCAATTAAATTTGACATCTTTCCGTAATAGATTTGTTAATGGCCTGACTATCTTTGAGAAATTAGGGTTGAACCTGCGATAGTAGTTTGCCAATCCAAGAAACGATTGAGTTTGCCTGATAGTTCGTCGTGGAGAAAATTTTTGGACACAGCTTGTTTTACTGGGATCTGGAAGTGCTCCTTCGTTTGAGCATTTGTGTCCGAGGTATATTACTTCTATGTGAAGGAACTGAGACTTTTCGGGTTGTAATTTAAGATTATGGGCTCGAAGTCTGTCGAATACTTTAGCCAGTTTCTCGTTATGATCTTATAAATTTTTTCCATATATTACAATATCATCGAGAGAGACAAAAACATTCTAATCCTTGGAGACCCGTTAGAATATAATTCATCAATCGTTGAAAAGTCACAGGTGCGCCTTTCAAGCCAGATGTCATTCTCTTAAATTCAAACGCAATTTTAGGTCTATCCCTTGGGTCAACCAGTACTTGGTGATATCCGCTCGCAATGTGAAGTGTAGTAAAATACCGCAAATGCCCAAGCTGATCCAGTATATCCTCTATTCTGGGTAACTAAGAAGAAGAATTGTCATAATCAGTTGTCAAATTTTGTGCTACCTAAAATTTTTAATTTTCTCGCTAATATAAAAGTTTCTTTTGTATGTTTGTGATTAATATCATTTATTGATTCCTGGTTTTCGTATATACCTACATTGAAGATTTGCAATAAATCTATAAAACTTATTTTTATAAACTCTTGGGGGCCACTCCAGCGGTTTGATTTTTCTTGCAAATTCCTGAAAAAAAGGGGTTGTGTGGAGAATCTCGGTGCGAGGATTGTCAATCTTGAGGATTTCTGCTATTTTGGTATATATACATACAGTCACTAAACTTGCATCTTAGAAGATTATGCTATTTGCCGCCCAACCACGTACTTCAACCTAATTAAGCCTTCGTTAAAAATCAAAGTTAAGCCTTCGTTTTAATTTATTGTCACCGGAACTGCTGTTTATTCACCTAATACATAAACCGCATCTTCTGTAAGCTTTATCTGCTCGATTATACCTGTGATCATACTATTGAGTTGGTTTGGCTGTATTCGGTAATTTTTTCAACATAATAAAGGCGCCTAAATGCCTGCAATGCTCAACATACTTCAATAAAAGTACTATTGGCTTTAAATGTGTGGATTGTGCAGAACATTATCATGCCTCCTGTGCAAAGATTTCTAAGGATCTCATATCTAGCATTATGAATGGTACTGTTGCGTTCCGCTGTAATAAGTGTACTTCCAACAACTCGCAGAAATCGTTCACTGATGGCGGCTCTGACTCAAATGATGAAAATTCATCTGATATTATCTCTGCTGTTAAGCGGATGTCGGCGGAAATAGAGAAGTTAAAATCTAAACAAATGGAATTTAATAATTCTATAAACTCCCTAGTAGATGGTTTCCGAGACATAAAGAAAATGGCGGATACGCTTTCAGCCCATGAATGTAAGATTAAACAGCTTGAAGATGATAAATGTCGGATGTCTACAGACTTGCTTAACATGAAAGACAGGGTTAGAGTATTGGAAGAGAGCTCGTTATCTAATCATATTGAGATTAGAGATGTACCGTTCCAGCCCAACGAAAAGGTTTTTGATATTGTTCGTAAGCTACATGATTTTTTGGATGTTCCTTTGGATGATAGTCAAATCACTAAGTGCTATCGTATCTCTTCAAAGCGTTGTAATAATAAATCTGCTAGCCCTATTATAGTTAAATATTCAGTTAAGTATGTTAGAGATCGTATTTTAGAAGCATGCAAAGCAAAAAAGAATATATCTGCTAATGCTTAGGCATTCCCTAGTAATAGTAATATATATAAAAATGAATTTTTAACAAGAGAGAAAAGGTCTTTACTATATGAGGCTAAACAGTTCAAAATCAAACATAGCTTCAAGCACGTTTGGGTGAAAAATTCCAAAATTTACCTTAAAAGGGATGAAAATTCCACACCTTTAATCATAAAGTCAGTGGAATGTCTCGATCTCATTTTGAAAAAATCTCACTTATTTTAATTATCATATAATTCAATATGAATTTTAACGTTTATTATCAAAATGTCAGGGGGTCACGTTCTAAAACTGAGAATTTGCGACTTAATGTGCTTTCTAATGAATCCGACGTTATATGCTTTACTGAAACTTTTCTGCGGGATGGTATTTACAACAACGAGTTATTTGACGAAAGGTTCGTCGTATATAGAAAAGATAGAAATCTTCTTTTATCAGGGTCAAAAGATGGGGGTGGTTGTCTTATCGCAATTAAAGGTAGCTACAACTCCTATCGCGTATCTTCTCTGGAGACTGTCTATGAAGATCTTTGGGTGGCTATTAACGAGAATAACTTTACTCTGTACATATGTGGTTTATACATTCCGCCACAATCTTCAAACGTAATCTATGATTCTATACTTTGTAATATTAGTGATAAGTTTCTTAATCTCCCGGAAAGATCTAAACTTCTCATACTTGGCGATTTTAACCTGCCATATTTAGATTGGAATTTTAATTATACTGATAATTGTATGCAGCCCTCCAATGTTTATAGCACACCTGCTCTGTCTCTTTTAAATAACATGGTCATGTGCAACCTAAAGCAATTTAATAATCAATTCAACCCAAACAATAGATTGTTGGACTTAGTATGGTCGAACTTATCCTTTGATACTATATCAATCTCTACTTCTTCTTGTCCGCTATCAAAAGTTGACTCGCACCACCCACCATTAGATATTAAGCTTAATATCTGTCAGAATAAAGTAATTCGTAATGAATTCGTTAAAATTAGAAAATTTCAACTGAGTGATTTTGAAAGCATGAACAATTTCTTCGAAGGCTCAGACTTCTCATCTGTTATTACGGATGATATTGATGAATCCTTCCACAGATTTTACGATATAATTAATGAAGGAATCCGTAGGTTTGTTCCTATTAAGAAAAGTAGAAGTACCAAATATCCCACCTGGTTTAGTGAGGAGTTGCTCAGGGTTTTAAAATCAAAAGAAAAATACAGGAGTTTGTATAGCGTCACGCATCTCCCCGAAATTTATACAACATTCTCTTATTTCAGGAGTAAGTCTAAAAAACTCATAAAGGAATGTCACGCTAAATATACTAATTCCACCGAATCTTCTATAAAAGTAAACCCGAAGGCTTTCTGGGCTTATACTAAAAATTTAAAAAAGTCTAATCTCTACCCCAAAGAAATGGAGTATGATAACGTTAAGTCAACTAGTCACAGCCAAATATATGAACTGTTCTCTACATACTGTGCGTCTGTCTACTCGCGGCAGGATCATTCATTGGACTTATCTTCACTCAGTTCTCTTCAAAATAATAGTTGTTTTAGCATATCTACAGTGTCTTCTGTAGCGGTCTCAAATATACTTAATAAGTTAGATTGTAATAAGAACCCCGGTCCTGATGGGGTGCCTAATTTGATCTTCAAGAAATGTTCTCGCACGCTTTCTGAACCAATACGTAATTTGTTTAACCTATCTGTTCCCACGAATACTTTCCCTCAGATTTTAAAGAGTAGCTTTGTTACCCCGATTTATAAATCTGGTGACGACTTATTACTAACTATCGGCCTATATCAATATCTAACAGCCTTGCTCTCATCTTCGAAAGAATTACCTATTGTCAACTATTCTACCAAGTCAAAGCGCATATCTGTTACCAGCAGCATGGATTTTCTCCTGGACGTTCAACCACTACCAATCTTGTACTTTTCACTGACACTATCGCTAACGCTCTTGATGAATGCGCGCAAGTCGATGCCATTTATACCGATGTTTCAAAGGCATTTGATAAAATTTCACATAAACGTGTTCTTTTCAAAATGGCGCAACTAGGTTTTCACACAAATACAATTTCTTGGTTTTTCTCCTTCCAAATTAATCGAAGCAGCTCAGTCGTTCTTAATGATTTCCGATCTATCCCTTATAAACAGCTGTCTGGCGTTCCTCAAGGCACAATCATGATCTACCATCGTTTATTGAGAGTGACTGCCTACTTTATGCCGACGATGCTAAGAAATTTAGGAGAATTTCAAATATCAATGACTGTTTTTTCCTCCAAAGGGACATCAAGAAGCTCGAGGCCTGGTGTAACGAGAATTCTCTACAAATTAACATCAATAAATGTAATGTTATATCTTTCTCTAGGAAACGTGATTCCATCAATTTCGACTATAAAATTAATAATATTTCTATCTCTCGTGTGAATGAAATAAAGGACCTGGGGGTTATATTTGATTCAAAGCTTACATTTGCCTCCCATATTACAGCCATTACTTCCAAAGCATTTAGGTTAATCGGGTTTATTTTGTGTACATGCAGGTCCTTTAAATGCTCCGACTCTTATATTAGTCTTTTTAACTCTATAGTTAGGAGTATTCTCGAATAATCATGTCAAGTGTGGAATCCGTTTTGATCTTCTTATTCCGATCAAATCGAGTCAATTCAGAGGAAATTTTCCAGGCTCTTGTTATTTAAATTCTATAATATTTCCGTTGAATATCCCGAAAGGCTCAGTCATTTTAATTTGCTATCCTTAGTCAAACGCAGGGCATACCTGGATAATATCTTTATTTTTAAGACGGTAAACTGTCTATTTGATTGTCCTATTATACTGTCTAGAATCGACTTTAACGCTCCCACTCGCACACCCAGAAATATACCTTACTTCAGACTGAACTCCCGTAGATCCAACATCAAGGAAAAGTCGCCTATCTTCAGAATTCTCAAATCGTATAATTTAAATTTCAATTGTATTGATATCTTTAATACCGACCTCCCGACATTTAAAAGACTGACCCTCAATGAGATCAGACTCTCTAGCTAGCATTTCACCCTTCTACCAATGCCTCGTTTCAAATTGACTTTTTCTCTCTTTTGGCCATTGTTTTCATATCTTCACATAGATGTAGTATTGTACATATTAATTTCTTTTGTCTTTCTTAGTTAGTTTTAGTTAGCTTTATTTTTATCTTTATTTTCTTTACTTTTCGCTTTTTATTTTATATTTTCTTTTCTTTTTCATGAATTATGTACCTATTTCATTTTTCTTTTATACTATTATTAATATTTTCTTCTTATTACTTTTCTATTTAATATTTTTGTTTAATCTGTAGGGTAATGTATTATTGGACTTTGTCTGTTCATTATCGTAGTAACTTTTTTCAAATAAATAAATAAATAAATAAGTAATGGAAAGGCATCCCCTATAGATTTCTCGTTAACTTTACGGAAATTTACCACTACCCGCCAACGTTTATTGCCATCAGGCCCAGCTTTCTTGGGGACTACCAGCAACGGAGAGTTTCACGGGCTTTTACTTATTTGGATTATGTCATTTTCTAACATTTCCTTAATTTGCTCATTTATTACAGCCCGGGGTGTTTCTGGAAGTCTATACATGTTTTGATTTATGGGTGGCTGATTGTGCAATATGGGGATGGTATGCTTTATGGTACTATTGCACGTTAGTTTATCTCCCTTTAGATAAAAAAGATCGTTATGCTTATAGTATAACTCACTAATTGATTTTTCTTCTTCGTGATTAAAATTTTCTTCCAACAGTAATTCTTTCAGTAAAGCCACAAGTCTTTCTGGGTTATACCTTTTAATATGGTTTACGTTTATTGAATATGGATTGGAAGTACATTTTAATTTTTCGTTTTTGACGTTGTGTGTGCTTTTGTTTTGTGCACATAGAAAATATGATTTGGAAGTATATTTTAAATTGTCGTTTTTGACGTTATGTGTGCTTTTGTTTTGTGCACGAAGGAAAGATGGACCAGCCTTTTTCTGCGTTTTTTGGGTATTTACGTCGTCCAAAGGTAAATGGAGATCCTGTATGTTATAACAATTACTTGGAACTAGAGTAAGCGTTAAGTTCCTTAGGAATACTGGTTCCGTGTTTTTATTTAGAACGGATAACGGTATGAAGTTTTTATGAAGACTAACTTGGCGGCAAATACTCTTTCTTGGATCTCCTGAGATAAACAGATCATTTCTTGGTATATTTGTTACGGTATACTCAATACATTTTGAGATCGAGGGGATCGCTGAAGTACTACTTCATATTGCCTAATTTCATCTTCTTTTGAGGTGTTCGGAGTTTCTTCCATTGGAGGTAAGGCATTTCTGTTATCTGGTGCTCGTGATTTAAATTGCTCTTCCAATTGATCACTTGGTATTTCCTCTCCACCTTCTAGGGATGTTTCGAGAGGTACTGTGAATTCAATAGGGTTGGTTTCCGTGCGACGGAACCGGAATAATTTATTAGGCCCTTCGATATTAAAATTTTTTGCAAAAAAGTCATTGCCTAACAGCCCATAGTGGGAGATTAGGGCGATGTTTTATACTACCTGGAGTTTGCATGGGAAACTGCGGCTTAATAAAAAGTTGCCTTGGCAGTTTCCCAATGTTTCTCCTTCTCCAAATGGAGTTTTCAAAGTCACTTTTGGCTTCGTTCTATATGTTCTGGCTTATCTAGTGCTTGTTTTTTATGATGCTTACTTCAGCTCCAGTGTCTACTATCAGCCGAACGGCTGTGTTTTTGCCTATATCCAGTGGTAAGTCTACCACTGGTACAGTTTCTCTATTTGATTGTTTTTTTGTTTGAGAGGACCCTGAAGTAGTTTGCGCAGTTTTATTTAATGTCGAGCCGGGGATTTTTCGGTCGACATTATGCCGTTTCCCGAATGTGTGGCCTCCCATCGTTGTTTCTGCTGACAAGTGGACACCGTATGACTTCTTCTCTCACAGAAGTCGCACATATCATGTATGTGGTTAAATCTTTGTTGAGCATTGTTTTTAGAGTTTGCATATTCGGGTGGTGCCTTAATATTCTGCTTACAATTTTGGGCATCATGGCCCTTCGCTCTGCAGTTAGTATAATAAGGAGTATTCTTACGTTTTTAGGTACTCGTCATACGTGTGCCCCTTGTAATTGCAGTAGCTGCAGGTGATCTTGTTTAACAGTAATTTGTGTTTATCGTATTTTTTTTCTGCCTACTCGTAAAAACGATTCCTGTTTGGAGGTGGACTTCCTAACGATTTCCGTGTTATGCTTGTTTGAGGAGAGCGCCAATAATTTTCTGGGTTTCCGTCGGTACTAAAGGATACTGAAGTTTCTTTTGGTGGTTCCACTATTGGAGGCATACCAATTTCGGTTTTTATGTTATGTCTTCCAAATTCCTTTGTGTAAGGGTGAGAACACAATTTTACACTCTCAGGTATGGGATAACCATAGGTATTAGAGAAAATTGTGATATTATGTCTTAGAAAATGGTCCACTTGGAAAGAGGTTGTTGTGACAGGGATAGATTTTGTTGGTTGTGGAATGAAAAAGAGTTCTTGTTGCAACCTTTCCATATCTAATGCTTTTTGGATGAGATTTTCTAAAGAATATTCATTCAATGTGAGTAAATAGGAGCTTAGATGGGGATTAGTTGCACCCCTCTTTATGGAAGCCATAGCAAAGTCTTCTATTTGTTGCTTCACTACTTTAAAATTATCAGATCCGTATTTACTCTGTGCTGGCTCGTTGCATTGAATTAAAAAACTTTTTAATCTATTTGTAAACGAACTAAATAATTCTGGCGGACATTGCCGGCAAGTAATTAACTTGTTTATTAGTTCACGGTATGTTTCACGAGGTAAACACGTTCGGTAAAGCAGTTGTTCGTCTTCTTCAAATTTTGTGAGAGAGCTGGACGCTATTAATTGATACGTGTTTCCTCTCAATCTGGTGGGGAAAATCTGCATGAAGGCTTTCCTTTCCTCTTCCCCTGGACACTGTCGCACTTTTTTACAACAGCCTATAAAAGTCTGTAATTTTGTCAAGATTTGCGCGCTAATCTCCCCAGAGAGCAAAGGCACCATTTGTGCCGTCAGTTTTACTACTTTTTCATAGTTTACAGACATTTTGTCTGTTTTACTTTGTTGTTCTGTGTGGGAAGTGATTTGAGTGTTTATACTCGAATTAGGTGTGGCTAACGCCTGCTTGGATACTAGGGCGCCTAAACTATGATTTCTTGCGAGGAAATTTATTAGACTGTGCCCTCTGAAGCGTTTACCTGAGCGATGCTCGCGATACCAGTATATGGATGGTCTGCTTTGGGGTGAATTTCGTTGTACTGTAGGCTGTCTGGAGGACTTGTGTTGTCAAATGACAATGAGCTTATTGCTGCTTCAAAATCTGAGCCAGGAGAGCTTTGATCAGGTCCGGGCATGAAAGCAGCACCCACAGAGTGTTTGCGCAATAATTGACAGGGAGGAAAAGAGAAAATAGCTAGTTTAGCTAATCTTGTTTCATAATCGAAGAACTAAGAATGATTAATTGAAAATTGTTCTACTGTTTTCGTTGCTTACATGCACATATATCGCAGTGACTACTACCCCTTTTTAACAATTTTTATAATTAATTGAAAATTGTTCTTTTGTTTTTGTTGCTTACATGCACATATAACGCAGTGACTACTACTTCTTCTTAACGATATTTATTAACTTACTTTTTACTTCACTTTAGTTGAAGAGACGGAAAAAGGAAAAGTTTTATTGTCATTTTCCGCTACGCGGATCTGATGCTGTATTATTCCAGTTGGGGGCCTCTTTCCTCTTATTGTTGTTGATATTGGTATCTTTCAAGACAAAAAGTGGATACCTTTTATTGTTGTTTGAAATGCCCAACGTCTCGGTTTTGTGCGCCAGATTCAAAAATAAAGCGCTCTTATGCACTCGTTAATATAAATTCGAGGATCACGGTTTTTCAACTGTTTGAATTTATATAACTTCCTTGATCCTACCGCCTGCGCCAAAATTGTTGAGTTTTATAATTTACTTGAGACGAGACTGTTCTCAAGTATTCTCATCTGAGCACCTCTATATTTCAATTTGGAACACGGCACGGTTAATCTAGGCTTACGTGCCTTCACGACGATTAGGCTTTTTCCTGTTAATGAGTAGAGCAGCTTACTAGCTTTTCTCCTAGTGTGTATCAGTGGAGCAGCTTATTAGCTTTACTCCTAGTGTAGATGAATGGAGCAGCTTACTAGCTTTACTCCTAGTGTAGATGAATGGAGCAACTTACTAGCTTTACTCCTAGAAAATGAAACAACTTGTGTTGTCTGCTGATACTACTGCTACTCCTTTTGTATTCCAAAATACCAAAATACTCATACAATAATTCTTGACTTAATACTATTGCTATTTTCTTATTACGCTAAGCGCTTGTAGTATTAATTTAATCACGGCATTCGTATATACATAATTATTACTTCCGTAAAGCGGTTCTTCATGGAATCTACACATTAATTTCGGCAAAGCTTTTGCCGGTTTGTTGTTGTCACATTACGGCACTCATTGCTTTCATATGTACATACATAAATACTTCCGTAGATCGCTCGCCGCTTTGCTGCTGCTATGAAATCATCGTGAACCATTGCTTTGTTCACCTAAGTTCTACCGCTGGCGCAAGGTTATCAAATTGCATCGTGTGAATTCTTGCGCGAAGGGGTATTGTGTCACTGCCTTTACTTGTTTCTTTATGTGATTAAGAAATTGGTGTAGGTCACTAGCGTGTTGTAGATATGTTTATACATGCATCTGGGAATTATAATTCTGCTTGCAATGAGAATGTTGTATGTATGTATGTATCTACATGTTTGCATTTCTTCATTTATGCATGAAATTATAATTCTGCGTTAAGCGAAATCGACTCAGACATTTATGTATGTATATGTTTAACTGAAGCAAATGGGTGCCCCGTATGTAACGTGTGTAACAGTCGCAAAACAGCCATGAAATTGACAGTTGTCTCTGTCTTGCTTGGTATGTATCCCGCGAGGAATTTTTATTTTCAATATGTGAGGCAGCTGTGTCTTGAACTGCCTCCATTCCTCACTGAATTCTTCTGGGACTATTTCGTCCCAGGTACATCCATACATCCATAATTTCTGGATAACAATTTTTCCCAAGACTACACAGGAAGCTATCCAACCTAAAGGATTGAACAGCTTTGCTAGAGCTAGAGCTAGAGCTCTGATTTGGTTGTCATCTTCAAAGTTTAATTGCAACTCTAGCACTATTTCACCCTTAGGTAACCAATTAAGCAGTTCATCATGATGAGCGGCCCATTTCCGGAGGTTAAAACCTCCTCCCTTTAACAGATTTATTATACACTTATGATATTCTGCTCGTAGGTCGGCAGCTCGCTCGAATTTTATCTGGAGTTGAGCGAATCTTTTTAAAGCCATTATCTTTGATTCCCTAAGCTCGGGAACCTTGCCTGATTTCACTTAATAACTGCCCTTATAAAGGCGTCTATGATTCTCACTAAATAGTTGCTCACGTCGCTCTTCTTCTTTAGTGAGCTTGCGTTTTGGGTTGAGTTCTTCTTATTCCCAAAACTTCCGCACTTGTTTATTTTGTTGTGCTGTGGTTTCTCCGAAAAGAATCCACCCTAGCCTTGTATATTGTGCTATGGGGGTCCCTTCAGGTCCACTCCTAATTTCCTTGTATAAAATTTTTGCATAGGTATTTACACCTAACAACAGGTCTATTTTTCCTGCCTTTAGGAACTCTGGGTCTGCTAATGGCAAACCTTTTATATGAGTCCAATCAGAAGACCTTATGTGTGTTGGTGGCAATATATTAGTTATATTCTTGATAACATAAGCCCGCAGTGGGATTTCAAAATCGACGGAGGTGGTTGATCTCACATGGGGAGGCACTTCCTTGTTTGCGCTTGCCACTTGTGTAGTTCCCAATCCTGTGATTTGATGTGACATTGAAACGCCATCCAGTTGTAGGGACTGAACCGCAGCTTCAGTTATGAATGAACTTTGTGATCCTAGATCAATCAAAGCTCGCATAGGAATTGTTATCCCACTTCTGCCCCTTACATGTACTAGAGCCGTAGCTAGTAATGCTTGTGTGGCTTTCTGCTGATTTGAACAGGCATTGGCCGAAGTTGATGGGACAGAATTATCGAACTGTTTCGACTGTATGCTCCCAACAGCCTTTGGTTTTGTTGGAGATATATTTTTGTCTTCATGCAGCCATGTGTGGTGACGCTTGTCACACTTGAAACATCCATTTCTATTCGGACATGCTTCTTTATTATGAGGTTTTAAGCAATTTGTGCAAAGCTTGTTCTTTATTACAAGTTCACGTTTTGCATTAAAGCCCTTTTGTTTAAATTGTGTGCATTTGTGGATTGTGTGTTCTCCTTTGCAGACCGGGCACCTTTTACTCATCGTACAAGATCCATTATGTCTTTGTAGACAGTTAAAACAAATATTTTGTTTCAACAGGATCTTCCGACAAGTGTCAAGATTATGCCATCGGAAATCATAGCAGTTTTGTATGCGGTGGTCTCCCTTACATACCACGCAGCCATATTGTCGTTGACGTGATAGATTAATGTTTTATTTTGTCCATGTTTTTTCATGGCAACATAACCCACCTTACTGGGGTTAATGGCTTCCAAAGCGAGATTTTAGGAAACAAAACATTTCCGTTAACTCTGGAATCTCTGTACTCTTGGAGATTGATTGTTCCCATAGAGTTCGAGTTTCCATAGCTAATTTTTGATTTATTATGAAAGTAATTATTGGATCCCAAGTCTTTGTACCTGTTCAAAGGGATTGCAACTCATGTAAACATTCCTTTATTTTATCATGTAAATTGTTTAGGCTACCATCAAATTTCGGAATTTCAAGGCTAGGCAATTTTATTTCCGTTGTGTGGTCTGGTTTACCTACCTTTGGCTCTTGAAGCTTCAATAGCTCATCTTTAAGCTCCCCTAAAAATCCGAAGTATACTCCTTGGCATTCCTCAAAAACACGGTTTTTTCGTAGTCGTTGAGTGCTGTTTACTCAATGATTCGGGTTAATTGCTTCAGATAACCTTTAGTTAACTGTTGACCTGAATCTACTCTATCTTCATAATTAGAGATAGCATGAGTTGAAATAGGTAGGGTTAACTGATTCAAAAGATCAACCTGCTTTTAATACGTTTATTGCGTATTCTTACAAACTAACAATAATTCTACATATAAATAATAATTAAACTCAAAGACAATAAAGTTAACAAAATTAAATTAAAAAAATAATTCAAGAAAAAATCTTAACTATTAAATTCTATTAAGTTCTACTTATTACTAATAGTCTGCAATAAGAGAAGAGAAAAAATTAATAAAGAAAAAAATAGCTAGCAATACAAATTTTGATCGAAACTTTGTCATTTATTTTAAATTGGTTGATGTAGTTGATCCCTCTGCTTGTGTCTAACCTAAATCGGGACTATGGATTGAACCCCTGGTAATCCCCGAAAAGGTTCAATGCCAATTTGTGTTTATTACCTATTCCTGGATCCAAACCCAAATCAGCAACAAAAACCCCTAAGAATAACCCCAATGGTTTCACTGCTGATCTAGCCTAGATGTCAACCGGGATTTCTATATAGTATGGAAATCACCCAATACAACTGATTTTCTATTAATCTGTTTGAACAGAGCTCTCCACCACATTCACATGGATATGCACCGAAAGTAAATTTCAGTTAACTGGATATCTCCCGAATTAACTTTGTCGAATAGTTATTAGTAGCAAATAAGAGGAGACAACAAAAATTTGAGATTAAAAAATTTTATTCTTAGCTTGGTAAAATCCCAAAACTATGAATTTATTTTGCAGTCTCAATATAAAAAATTTAAGTGTGAAATTTTCTTGTATATCCCAGAATAATTTCCCTTTCTTATTTGACGAACTGAGTGTCTGAAATCATAGAAATCTATTCTCAATTTGGTAATATTTCAAAAGCTTGAATTTATTCTATATCACAGTGATACTTCAATTAACAGAAAATTCTCTGGTAATATACCAAAAAAATTTCATATGTTATTACCTGTGTGTGAGGAAGACTAATTGTCGGAATAACCCGACAAAAAAAATTGAGGAAGAGTGGTAAAAAATGCCTGTGGTAATAGCCTTTACTGGTGTTACAGTGTTTTGAGAGTGCGTGGAGTCAGCTGGAGCAGACGTTCCATCGTGCGTGTTACTGGTGTCAAAGTGATAAATAGCGTCATCAATCTGTAGTGCAGTGCAGTGAAATTTTTTAAATATAATATAATAACTAAAATCCGCAGCGCCGTTTTTTATTACATCATAAAATAAAATAATACCAGCCAAGTCCAGGGCTTTTCTATGACCTTCCGGCATTCCACAAGCCAGCAGCACAGTACGGTGGTGTTTATCAAATATCCCATGTACATCAGTGATCAGTGCAAAGTCATTATCCCTTGTCACTGATCAGCAATACGGGTGTCCCCAGCTGTGGTTATTGAACTGCACCGTCTGAGGTACTGAAAGCAGCAAATAGGCATAACACTATTGCTGTTTTTTTTTACCTCGCTGTGTCGTTGACTGTAGCTGGGTGCCCCTAAATAAATATTCGTGTTGTTGTGTGTCGCTCTTTCTTCTGCTTTCTTTTTTTTTTGCTTTGGAATACGCAGAATTTTATTTTAGAATTTTGCAACATTCGCGGATTGGGGGCAAATCGTTTTTCGGTGGACTGCCACCTTCAATCAAAAAATCCGGTAATTCTTGCGCTAAGTGAAACCAAGGTCGTTTCTGATGCTGATTCTAATCAATATCACGTCCCTGGTTATAGCTTAGTGCCTCTTTTTTCTCCATATAGGGGGATCGCAATATACATTCGGAATGATGTGGCCTTTACCATTCTAAAAGATTTTCCACCTTCCGCCAATCCCGAGTTTAATTACATCTGCTTCGAGGAATGCTGATGAATGCACATTAGAACTTAGTAACATACAAAGTCTAGGCATGCGTGAATGTATTCCGTATTCTTAGAGCAGATCTCAACAACAGCAAAATCGCTCCTGGTTTAACGATAAGTGCAACCAAGCTTTAAAAGCGAAAGAGTCTGCTTTTCGCGCCTATCAAGTGCATCCTTGTCCAAAACTGAAAGAAATCTACAAGACTGCACGGAACACCTGCAAGTCCATTATCCAGAGAGAAAAATTTCTTTTTGACCAGAATGTTAGACAAAGAATCTTGGCAAGCCGCAAAGGTAGTAAAGGTTTCTGGTCCCTGGTCAAAACCATCTTGAACAACTTCAGCAGTTCCCCTATACCTTCACTACTTAATAATGGTGAAGTGGTTGTTGACCCCCTGGATAAAGCTGATATTTTGGCTGGTAGATTCGCATCAAATTCTTTTTTTCCACCCACTTCACAGGCACCTGTCGTTCATCCCCCGTGCGGATGTGTACAAGAGCCAATACACATCCGTATGTTACATATACAAAATGTATTCATAAGGCATCGGGAAACAAATCACAATTTTCATAAGCCAATCATGCCTAAAAGCACGGATGGCTTATCTCCTGCGCATACGAAGAAAGTTGCATCAGCAATTTCTTCAACTACGCGCAACATTCCTTCAACATATTGTTCCCACAAAACGACTTGGGAAAAATAAAAGTTTTAAATTTCAACCCTAGTCGTTTCGATAGAAAAATAGCCCCACGATAAATCTTACCTTCAGTAAGATTTGTCGTATATACGATATGTATGTACATATATACATACATACATACATATCGGGCGCATGAAAATTTTACGTCGGTGAAGACTGAAACGATCAAGTCTTCACCGAAAAAAGCTGCTATCAGCAAAATTGTTGCGAGCTGCATACATTGTGATCGCAACAATGTATGCACGATAGCACGACGATGGTTGGATATTTATGAAAATATCAAATTTCAATTTCAACCATCGTTCGTCGCGATAATTCTGGGCATGTTTAAACATGCCCAGCGGTAAATAATTTTCTCAGGATAGGAATGCTAATTAAGCATTTTCCTATCCTGAACGAAGAGACTTACGATTGAAAAATCTAAGTCTCGACACAGTCGGTTTTTTAGAGTTGAGTAGACAAGCGGTCGTGATCTCCGTGGAAAATTAAAGCAGTAAAAGTTAGAGAAAGGTTGATTAGAAGACAAAAGTAGAACTTCGGTGTGATTGGCGCGCGGCTTTGAAATTGGTAAAACGAAAAAAAGGAAATGTTGTAAAAATAGTATTGACTACTTGCGAAAGAAAAAGTGTTGATAATTTTAAGCAAAGTTTATAAGTTTAAAAAAAAAAAAAATAAAGAGTGAATACAACACGAAGTGCCAATCTTGTGATTTATCCCCCGGAATATTATACCTATCCAAGTTGTTGTGAGTACCCTATTTGATAAGGTATATATATATATATATATATACATAACACGTACGAGAGATGTGTTCAAGGTCCTTAATGATATCAACGTCTCTAAATCCGCAGGCCCTGATAGTTTCTCGCCCCTATTAATTAAAAGCTGTGCCCCATCCTTGGCTAAACCTCTGCGCAAACTATTCTACCTGTCCTATTCGACAGGAAAATTTCCAACTGCTCGGAAGCTAGCTCACGTTCAGCCTATTCCCAAGAAAGGAGAGGGTAGCCATCCCTCAAATTATCGACCAATTGCAATCACTTCGATTCTTTCAAAGGTTTTTGAATCTATCATTAACTCCAAATTAATGAAGTATCTGGAAACCAGTCAGCTCATCAACGATCGCCAATACGGCTTCCGGCACGGTCGCTCATCTGGAGACTTGCTGTCTTTTCTTACGGAACGTTGGAATCGTAGTCTTCACAATTTTGGTGAGTCCAAAATCGTTGCTCTAGATATTTCAAGGGCCTTTGAGAGAGTCTGGCATCAAGCCCTTTTAGCCAAACTCAAAGCACTTGGTCTTTCCCCTCCTCTTCTATAATGGATTGAAAGTTTTTTATCTAGTCGCCAAATACGTGTTGTATTAGATGGCGTTATATCTGAACGTCTGCCTATTAATGCCGGTGTCCCCCAGGGCTCTGTTATTTCTCCGACTCTATTTCTAATCTTCATTAATGATCTGCTTTCCCTTACTTTCAATTCTATCCATAGCTTTGCTGATGACAGTACCCTTGATTTCGCATACTCCTTTGACACCCTTGTGGATTCCAGAGGGAACGCCACATGTGTTAAACGAGATTGCATGATTAGATCATTGAATAACGATCTTGACAATATTCTCGCTTGGGGCAAAGTGAATCGCGTCGAATTCAATGCATCTAAGACCCAAAGCTGTCTCATCTCATTAAAACAAGACCATCACTTAACCACTCCCGTTTCGTTTGATGGTGCATTAATTTCTGATTCACCGTCACTAAGCATTCTTGGCATTAATATTTCCCGTGAGTTAAGCTGGACAGATCACATCTTCTCGGTTGCCAAAGAAGCATCAAAATGTCTTGGTTTTTTGAAAAGGTGTAAGAAATATTTCAGCCCATCAAATATAGCGCTCCTCTACAAGTCCTACATCAGACCTAGAATGGAATACAATTCCCATATCTGGGCCGGGGCTGGTCGCACAGTCTTAGCTTCATTGGATATTGTCCAAAAGAGAGCCTGCAAGCTCATTGGTGATGTGGCAATTACTCGTCATATCGACTCGCTCGAGCACCGTCGCAATGTTGGATGCCTTTCGCTCCTTTATCGCTATATGCATGGTCAATGTTCTGATGAAATATCTAGTCTGATCCCTTGTAGAATAGTTCCTGCACGCAATACTCGCGCTGCATCCCGCGCTCATCCTTTTACCCTTCAAATTACCTTCGGCCGTACACTAAAATTCCGTGATGCTTTCTTATCCCGAACTGTGCGAATGTGGAACAGTCTACCATCTTCTGTCTTTCCTCCGGCATACAACCTGCGAAAGTTTAAGGGCGACATACATCGGCACCTACGCCGCTCTCCTCATATCCCTTAATCCTTTCCCTATCTCCTTCCTGCCACGCTGTGCTTTGCATCATAGGGTATCCCCTGCGCTTGGCTTAATAATAAAAAAAAAAAAAAAAAAAAAAAAAATACCGAGTAACAAGTGATTTTTCTTCTGAAATTGCCCCCTTTTTATATGGTTGAGACCAGCTGCCGTCTATTGTTCTTTGGCTTCTCTTAGTTGTTGGCTATTGTTCTCGACTTTGCGTAAGTTCACCACGGCGCTGTAACTTTAAGTTTCTGAGATGACGGGGGCGCCACTATTTAATTGTTCTGGTTTGACATTTGTCATTAAATTTATTTCAATTAATATTGTGGTTTTGTTTTTATAGTGAAAGTTTATATTTATTGTGTAAAAATATAAATAAATTATAAATAAAATTCATGAAAAATAATGATTATTTATTTGTGAGAACATAATACGTCCTGAAAAAAAGAACCCTGCACTGGATATTGCAGATGAAAAGATAAGTGGTTTGAAAGTTTTTAAAAAAATTGTTTGATTGTGATTTTGTTCGCTTTTATTTTTAGCTGAATTTGCGAAATTGTGTTCTAGTCTTTGTGAGGACAGAACTGGATATATTTACTGACTAGTTGGAAAAATACATTCAATTTCACCAACGTGTTCCGTCAAAGGTCATCTTTTTGAAATCTTGCATTATATTCCAATAAGACTGGTGCATTTATGCATGCTACTATATTGAAAAGTATAGTAAGACCTGGAAAACTTTACATCTTTATGGTGATTGGTGTGAATGTTAATCAACCTGGCTGCTGCAATATCTTCATTTTTTTAATGGGTCTCTGTAAAATAATGGTTAATTTTTTTACAGACACCATTCTAACTCTGCCGTCCTTACCAGGGTGTCGCTCTTCAATGAGGCCCAACACCCATTTTATTGGTCGTTGCCTTTCATCTTTAATGATGACAACTTGACCAATATTAATATTATTTTGTGTCGTATTCCACTTTTTCCTTTTCTTCATTTCGATCAAGTACTCTGTTGACCATCTTTTCCAGAATTGATGAAGTAATTGCTGAATCAGCTTCCATCGTATTAGAAGGTGCAGATTTGGCTCTTCTTGAATGGGTTCTGGTACAGCTAGTAGCGGTCTTCCAATTAAGAAGTGACCTGGGGTAAGAATTTCCTGTTGTTCCGGCTCTGCGGTGATAGCCTGCAGCGGTCTGGAATTGAGACCTATATTTCGACGCAAATGGTTTTTAATACTTTTTACACCTGCGTCCCAAAGTCCACTTTGATGTGGAGCTGCAGGCGGTAGAAAATGCCATTTTATCCCCATGGCAGCAGTATTGTGAGCTGCTAGTTCATTTGCATCGGCGATTGCTTTTTTGTATTCTTGCTGAAGAATTTCGTTTGCCCCAATAAAATTTGTTCCATTATTGGAATATATATTAGCATGTAAACCTCGTCTTGCAACAAATCTTTTAAATGCTGAGAGAAAGGTTTCGGACGTTAGTCGGAGACTACTTCGATGTGTATGGATTTTGTTGCCATACACACAAATAAACACAGGTATCCCTTGTAAGTTTTAGATCCCCGATATTTTGTCGGGCTGACATCAATAGGGCTAGCATAGTTTAACCCTCTATTTTCAAATGAGATTGTCTGTGACACTCGAGGATTGGGTAGGCTGCCCATAAGCTGCTGTTTTGTTGCAGCGCGATGTCTAACACATATGAAGCAGAGATGGATGCTTTTTTTAACTGCGTGTTGTCCATGAATTATCCAAAACTGGCTTCGTATGGTATTTAGGAGCAACTGTGGTCCACCATGCAAAGTTTCTTTATGATAATGATCAATCACTAAGTCAGTGAACGATCTTTAGGTAATATAGGTGGGTGGCGTGTTGTGATGGGCAGATTTGAATTCTGCAACCTGCCACCTACTCTCAAGACTGATTCTCTGTCTAAAAATGGGCAAAGCCCTATAATTTTGCTATTTTTGTGGTAAGGTTTTCCAGCTTGTAACTGGTTGAATTCATTTTCGAATTCTTGCTGTTGCACTTGCTGAATCACTCTTATTTTGGATGTTTCTATGTCAGCCGGTGTCAATCTGTAAATGTCCCTCTCATCTTTATGCCTACAGTTATGGACGTCCACTGGAGGTATGTATATTCTATATTGTTTATATTTACCAACTATATTGTTTGACTTTGTTTTTATTTAAAATATATTTTCGGTCGCTAATTGCAAAAGTTTCCGGCCCCGTTGATGCACTACTTGTGCATCAACCAAATGACGGGATCATGTTTTGTTTATTGAATTGCAGCGAGCGTTTACCTTTGGTTTTGGCCAATGATAGTTGTAAGAAACTACTTTGTTTTTTACCAATCATAGTCTGACAGAGGCGCCGTTCTATAAAAATAGGTTAATTCGCATCCGTTTGGACTTACGGATGCGATCCCATGGTATGGACTGCAGCTCTTCGTATTCGATGAGTTGGTGTTGTCCGTCTACCGTAAATACATCATATTTATTCTCCTTTGAGGTTATGGCATGAATGGTCGTCTTCAAAGTTTCTGGTCGGGGTTGTGCCGTGGGTGCTGATGACGGGTGTAGATTTTTTATGTCCCTTATCACCTTGTCAATGTGTTCGGGACTGCTTGACCTTGGTTGCTTAGGAGGCAGAGACATTTTAACTGGAACTCTGACTCTATAGGTGGCGTGTTGAGGTCTGGCATACTTGGCAGTGGTGGTGTCGGAAGCAGTGGTGACATTGCCTATTTGATTGTTGGAGTGTCTGCCAAATCTGCCCACGTCGTCTCAAATCGCTCAGCAGCCCATCGTAAATCACGGCTAAGATGTCTTCCATTTCAATTCTTTGACCTATTTTAATACTTCGGAAGAATCTTTTGTGTTATTTATCTAATATGTGAAATAGAAATATATAGCCATTTATGCCTCAAACTTGACGTATACAAACATTTACGAACATCAAAACTTACTTCATTTACCCCTTTATTACAAATTGACTGGTAAAGGGCAAATTTTTTAATGGGTCTGCGTAAAATATTGGTTGATGTTTTTACAGACACCACTCTAACTCTGCCGTCCTTACCAGGGTGTAGCTCTTCAATGAATCCCAACACCCATTTTGTTGGTGGTTGCCTTTCATCTTTAATGATGACAGCTTGACCAATATCAATATTATTTTGCGGCGTATTCATTTTTTGTCTTTTCTGCATTTCGGTCAAGTACTCTGTTGACCATCTTTTCCAGAATTGTTGACGTAATTGCTGAATCAGCTTCCATCGTATTAGAAGGTGCAGATTTGGCTCTTCTTGAATGGGTTTCCCAAGTAGCCAAAATAGGTTGCAGAACGGTAGGAAAACCGTCTAGCAACTAACGTTGCTTTCACCATGAAGTTGCTAATTCTGGTTAATAACGTTGTTAAAACTGTATAGAAACGGTATCCACAACTGTATTTGGACAGTTGTAAAGAAACTTGAGTTATAATTCAACTGAAAATTGATGGTTATATAATTTACTGTCGTAACGTCTCTGCCACGTTTCTTTGAATCGATTAGGTAAAAAAAGTTATTAAAATTATTACCGGAACGACATTTCAAAGATTTTTTGAAACTATTGAGGAAAAAAAAGTTAAAAAAACATTCTACCTAGACGTCAATAACACGTGTCTTTGCAACTATTTGGGGAAAAAAAGGTTATTGAAAAACCATACTTTCACTTATTTACGTACTTTAGAAACCTTGATGCAACGTAGCCAATTCAAAATGCGTTATATTCAGAAACATGTTTGTCATAATATATTCCAATTTTATACAATAATATGTAGATATTGATTTTGTTTTAAATTTGAACTATTTGTACAAACATTATAAGGATATTGCAAAATTTGGTTTGTCATCAGAAGTGTTAAATATGAAAATAAGTTTTAATATTTCATAAAAAGATACTCTTCTATACCCTAGATGAATTCTCTAGGTTATATGTATATACGTATTACCTGATTTAACTATAGCGCGTTTTATATTTTCCTACTACATATATAAAATATTAAAGCCAATATAAAACTTTCGATAACATATGGACATTTAAGAAAAAAAAATTTTAATTTAAATATATAAAAGTAAACAGTTTTATTCAATTTTATATAGGAACAAAAACCAAAACAAAATTCCATGTAATTTTTGCAAAAATTTTCCGCTAATCGCCTTTTTTATGCACCACTCTGCTACATTTTAGAAGAACTAAAACTTATCATCTCAGAAATAAATTTAAAAATAACCAAAATTTATTTATAGCTTTTTCGTGTATTCCTGGTTTTTACGTGCTTCAAATATTCCTTAAAGAAATTAGCTCCGTCATGTTCTGTAAACCTTGGGTGGGACTTTCCACGACAGTAAATAACAAATTTGTTATGACCTTAAAGCTTACAAAACTTTGTTTTGTAACTGTTCCCGTTCATGACAGCTGTTCCATTACGGAGTCCTAGAATAGGAAGAAGAATATTGTTCGTAATGATTTAGATCCGTTCAGTCCTCCAAAAGTTGCTAGCTTTTTAACCTTAGGTTTATGTAAAAAAAATATTAATACGAAAATAATTGTACACTGTATATCATTACCATTTTTAATTGGAAGCAACTATCTGTCAAGAGTTTTCCATCCAACTCTTCAAACGAATTTATATTGCTTATTGGAAATACCATCGATTCGTCATCGTTATCCTCAACTAGATCTACAGCACTGTGTTCTAGTTTTTTTAATAACAGATCAAGGGATACCTTAACCTCAACTTCAAACTTTAAACAGTCTTGATGTAAAGTCCTTATCTCATCCCTCAGCTCTCACATTTCTATTAACACTAAAATGAAATACAAAATAAAATAGGTATTGTATATAAGCATAGAAAATTGTATGAGGAAATGTTCCAAAAGTACCTGTCCACAACATTATATTTCCGGTCTCATGAGTACTTGATCCCTCAACATTATTATTTTCAACTCTACAAAAATTTATTGTATTAAACAAAATAAATATTTGCTATAGCAATTATGTAACCTCTTGATTGATCAGAGTATAAGAAAGTGTAAGTTTCTAGGTTTTCCTCTAAGTTTACCTGTTCTACCGCTGATTCAGTTCGATTAGTCCCTATAGTTATATAAAATAAATATGTAAACAAGTCTTAGTAATTCATCACTTAACACGCACCAGTACTCAACATCATCCGTACCAATTATGCTCTCCTTGTTTGATGGTCCATTGATATCTTTATTTGACTCTGAACTGGAAAGATATTCCGCTTCTTGCTCTCTCTTAAGAGCTTCATTGAGATCAACTTAAACTAAAGAAAATTTCATGTACCATAACAATTAATAAAGTTTAGTAGAAATACCGATATTCTCAGCCAGTACAATGCAAGAATATTTATCCCAACCGTCTTTTGGATAGACACACATATGTACGTCGTCCTTTGACTAGCTCTGTATGCTTTTTTGGCCATGAAGGCATACCGTTTTGTACCCAACGCATTGGAACCGCTGCACAAAACTTTCGCCATCCTCGCTCGTCTCCACAACAGAATACATTTTTTTTCTTTTTTTCTATAAACTTGAAATTTTGCTTTTTATCTTATTTCCGTTAAAATATTTTAATATACATTATTTTTTTATTTTATGTTATTTTATTTTTTAATGTTATTTTATTTATTTTTGTTTAATACGAGTGCATTAATGGAAAGAAAACACTTTTATCGGAATTGACTTTAATTCGATAAAGTTTACATTCAATTTCTTCTGGTAACCATAGTGTAGGCGTATTTTTTTTTTACAATTTGATTGATATACCTTAAGAAGTGAAGATTTACATGGTAATGTGTAGTAATCGAATTTATTGCATAAACTGGATCCATAAATCCTTCCTTGGAGCACCATTAAAAGCTGTCGCATTTTCATGCAAACAACTGATTTACGTTTTGTTAAAAACCATTTATTTTTTTCAGAACTCGATATCAAAAATTCTTTAAAGCGGATTTCTAAGAATACGCCACTACAACTTTGTACAACATGGCAATCTTTGGTGTTTTGCTTTTCTAATAGCAGAAATGAAACTTTGGATTCTTCTTCATGTGGATTATTGAAGTTTTCTGCAATTATATTTGCCATTTGCTCTAATGGTTTGTTACCAGTCCGGAACAGTCGTTTCATACTGTGAAGTTTGTTTTCATAAGGGAAAGTACTGAATTCCTCTAGTATTCCGTTCCGTTCTACATCATCGACCAAATGAATTAAATAATGTACATTATAACTTACATTCTCAATTCCATATATTTGAATGAAATCATCAAAAACAGCTCAAACATTCTTCTAGCAGCAGGAAGATATTTTAACAGATCTTTAGTATTACAAATTCTTACAGCACAGTGTAGAAGGATAAAGTGTGCATAAGCTTTCTTTGAGGGAACGTTTTCAAGTACTACAGGGCCTGAATACAATAGAAATGTTCTGAATTCAGTTGCTTTCCAGAAACATACAACATCTAAGCCTCTTAATGTTCGATTAAATTCCGTTGGAAGAGTTTGGGAAGCCTCCAATATTTTATTAGAAATATAGGTCTCATCATTTGCACAAAGTTTAACTTTTATTGAGCAGCATGAGTTGCCTCGTATCCAATGCAGTAAAAGCTTTTTGACAATACCTAAACAGGGGGAAGTTCGCTATCATATCTATAGGCAAGTCTTCAAGCGGTGAATGTTTTAAGTGATGCTCTACACTATTTCTTTCTCTAAATGAATTGTTCGTTCGCAAGGATGAGTTTTTTTTCACGAAAGCTCATTGTGTGACTATTATGAAAATATTCACCTTCAGTAATGCAACGCCCACAAGCAAAATACCCATTATGGCCTTTAGTTCCTTTTATAAAGGCCCTTGCAGCAGAGTCGCAAATAATGTTTCCGACAGTAACAATTATCTTTTGATTTTCATAGGTAACACCATTTTTAATAGAATTATTAGCTCATCAATGAATTCTTTCAAATAGTTGTCAGCTGAATTTGGTTTTGCATGACCATAATACATCCCGACTATTAAGGGATTTGACGTATGTGCATACTTCACTGAACATAGAATAGGCCAAAATTGAGCCTTTGTACTTTTACTTATTGGAAGCCCATCAATATTAGCATCCACGCTGACCACATTTGGCTTATTATCGCAGTCTAGAAAAACCTAGTGAATATATCTTCCAGGAGGAACTGATATGGAGTTTAGATTCCTTCTTGGCGTTTGCAAAAGTGTTCGAGAATCTTTTGGAACTACAATGCTTTCACTTCGTAATGTTTGCAGAAACTGATTTACAGCAACATGAGATAAATTATTTTACAATGCCCAGCGACGCAAATTTTCACTAAGCGGAATATGTTCCTCAATTGCGTCATATTCATGGCGAAAATCAGAATTTTCTTGTCTAGGAATGTGTTCACACTGTATTGGCTCATAACTTGTGTCATATTCAGAGTTTTTACAGGAATTTTCTATTTCGGCATCTAATTCCCACTACTTTGGCTCCTGTTTAGATTGGCTGAAATTTGATATAGGCCATAAATTTTCCATACGAGAAAGGAAATTTTAAATTCTCCGCTTAAATGTCTGTCGGCTTGCAATTTTATGTTTTAAAATAGGATTCATTTTAATAAAATAATTTTCACTCGGTGCAACGATAAAAGATTTAGGAAGATATGTACATATGTTGATTGATCGCCTTTCTGGGTGCTTCAAAGGTATTCATAAAGTTTCTCAGTTACTACACAACTTCCTTTTTCCTTTCTCCATGAAATGCAATATAAGTTGTACGAAATTCTTGAACGTAATCTCTATTACACTGGTTAATTAAACAAGACAAATATTTTCAATTGCTACCATCAAAACTAAAACCTCCTTAATAAATATTATATTTCGGCAGCACTATTCTGGCCGGAGACAAATACGTTTTTATTAAATATATTAACGCAGTCGGAAAAGATCAAGAAAGGTAAAAATGATTTCTTTTTAAATTTAGTTTTAGTGTTTGTATAAAAATTGATTTTTCTTAAAAAAAAAATTTTTGAAAGGTAATATTTTTTTGTGTGTGAAGTTATTTTATTAAAGTAAGTTGCATACAGTTGTGTTGATTGTTAGTAAATTGAATATAATAAATTAGTCTATGTTTTAAAAATTATAAACAGAAAAGTAGCAATTGCTGATAAACGGTTTGTTTACTTTACTCACTGTTTCTAGCTCATGGTCTTTTAAGTGAAGCATTTAAATTTTGTTACAAAGGTGAATTTTTTTTTAGTAAATTAATTCTTAGTGAATTTTATTACTTTGCGGTATTAATTTAAGAAGTGCTAGATTCAGTGAGTTAAGTCTAATTTTTACGGTTTATTAAGTGATATATTTTGGACATTGGGAAGTTTTCATATGCTAGGTGCTAAATTTGAAGTATTAATATAAGTTATTCATTGGTGTATTGATTTGTGGGCAATGATCTGCATGTTTGTGATGTTATTATTTTCTGTTGACTGATTGGAAATTAGTATTGGGGTTTCATCGGGGGTATCCATATTGTGAAGTAATAAGTTGTTTAGTTTTCGTGATTCTGAGTTAGTCTGCTATGTAAAATAACGTGTTAAAATAAGCTGTAATCGAGAAACACCTAGAGTCAGATATATGTAAATCTATTTTTCGTTCTTGAATATGAATCAAATAGATAAAAGTAGGAAAGTTTTTTATATATGGTTTTTGGGAATTAAAATTGGCTAGACTTCAAATATAAAAATATTATAGAAATTACAAGCCGGTCAGAAGAGAATATGTGTTTGTGGTTGAATGAGATTATTTTTTGCCTTAAGTGGCCTAAAATATTTTTTTATTATTACGAAATAATAATTTTTGGTTGACTCTTTTTGTGAGCGAAAAAGGTTGAAACTGAGAAAGTTCAGAGGTATCAGGTAAGAAGTAAATAATTTTAAGTCGTGATTCATGTGAAAAGTTTCTCAAAGTCACGATTTCGGGGTGGCGTTGGTTATAGGTGGAAGAGTGTTCGCAAATATTGAATATTAGGAAAGATCTTCGCTGAAACACCTTCGAAAATTCAAATGTTGCGCGTTTCTGGTTCTGAAGTAATTATTTTTGGTCGGTGTTTTAAAGTGAAGTGCTTTGAAGTGAGCAAGAAGCAGATCAAGCTTTGGATGACTGTAAACAAGAAAACAGGGCTTTGAATGGAACCATAAAGTCATTGGAAAGGCAATTAAAGAAAGCAGAAGAAACTACCGTTGAATTAGAATAAGAATTAGGAGTAGCACCATTACAGCAAGGGAATCTTCGAGTTAGAGGGATTTTCAGGAAGTGGTCACCGAAAAAAATAATATTTAACGAACAGCAGCGAGGAGAAGGTGCAAGTGCTACAGGGCAACGAGAGATAGATCAAGTCAAAAAGGAGACCTTAGCAAAGAAGGGTGGAGGACAATTGCCGGAAGATAACACTTCAGAGATCACGATAAACTCAGACAAACTTCCGAAGACAACTATGGGCGAGGGTTACGACAAAATCATGGGTCTGGTGTCCAGATATATACGTACATTTTCAGAAGAAAAGTCATCAAAGCTGGCAAATCACTGTTTCTTGAGCTGCTGCAAAGATGTTGACGATCGTTTAAAAGCCGAGGAACAGTCAATCTTCATGAAATGTGTAAGATATAGGTTGTTAGATGATGCATATTTTCTAGTAAGTTCATAGCAGCCGAAGAATTTCGAGGCGTTGCAGCAGACAATTCAAACTGCCTATATGCCAAGCTATCGTACTGTGAGCTGAGAACTGAAATGGTAGCATGCGTGCAAAGGCCGGGTGACGACAAGAAACGCTTTACAGATAGGCGATTGTTAGCGGAACTTGAGGCTGACGAGGTGGCCATGTTCAAGGTGCGTGTGATGCAGCAGACCTCATAAATATGTTTGACTGGGCGAAAATTTAAATCTCTGGACGAAGCACGCGACGAGGCAGACAATTTTGAAATGGATACTAAGAGACTTAAAATTGACCAACCGGGACTGCTGAATAACGAGAGGGTAGGGAACAGTGGAATAGTAGCAGGCAGCAGGGGTGCTGGTAGGTTCAGCAAAGATGGACCTAAAGGGGTAGGAACATACCTTAGGCCAGAAGCATCAGAAATGCTGAAACAAAACAACAGATATCTATCCAGTTCTTCCAGTGCGGATAATAGGGACATTTTGCTAAGTAATGTAGAATGAGAGGAAACAGCCGGCTTACTAAACAAAATGCCGAATTTATGGACATTAGCCAACTGGATTCACGCGGCAGCAAGTCTGATTTATTGAGGTACAACCTAGCAATCCGGGAGTTGTACAATCTGAAGCAAAGTTTCTATTCTGCCAATTTTATAGAACATCCGACCACAACACCGCCAATTGTTTGGAAAAAGCTTTAGCGGAGAATAACAATGAAAAAGAGGGAAACAGGAGGTGGCAGCTCAGGAACATTTCCGCAGCTGCCTTCCACTAACCAAATTAGAAAAGATATATTCTAGTAAAGAAGAGGACAGAGACATAAAATTAAAGTTAGCTAATAATTGCATAATTACAATAGAAGCCGACATTAGACTAGAAGGTAAGCTCACATTGTTGGTGGATACAGGATCCACTTGCAATTTAGTTAAGGTAAATAGAATAAGGATGAATACACCCATGCATACACGTAAAGGTATCGTGATTGGAAGAATATTTGTAGCTCAGCAACGGTCAATTGGAACTTGCAAAGCGCATTTGCACGTAGGTATGGGTAAGCAAGTGTACGAATTCCAGATAATTTCCTAACAGATTCAATACCGGTTGACGCAATACTTGGAATGGAGTTCCTCAAGGATTGTATCAACAGAATTTTGTGATAAACCAAAGAGAAGTGTCCAAAGAAACACAGCCAATTTTCAGGAACGTAACAGGGGTAGAAGAAATTGGTCACATAACTTTGAAGGGTTATAGTGTAGAAGGAAAGCGGGTATCCAGTGCGGAGCAATTTCGGGAACCTCTAATCGAAGTTCTACGAGAACGATTTAGAAGTCGAATATCAAACTTGAGAGGTGGGATATATAAAGCTCGAGCTGCTTCTGAGAGTATAACCAAGTATTTTAGTAATGATAGCTGCATCAATCACGGGCTTAGAGTCGAAAAAAGGCAAACACTCTACTGTGTACTGAGAACAAATCAAATGGAAGCCCTGAAGGAGAAAATACTTCATCGAAAGTTCTTCACACATAGGCGAAGCATGAAAGTAAACTATATAACTGGTAAGGTTGCCAGGATTGAGCGGGCAAAACCAAATTCGGGATGCATTTGTTAAAGAGAAAGGGTCAGATTACCCTCGCATGGAAATCGAGCTCGACATTTTCGAAACTGCTGCCTTTACAGAAGCTCGAATATGCGAAAAGGCATCAACTCTTAGATAGGGCAATAGAACCACATTTTCTCCCAGAATTCATTATCAGACAAGTGAATGGATAGGCTTTCGTGGATATCGTCAATGTGAGAAACGAGGCAGTAATGATAATGAACTTCCAACCCAAGCTCGGGAAGCTAGAGAGGTATTCCGTGCAGTCGCTTAGACATAGGAAAAATGTGGTAAATCGGTCTCAGCAACGAAACGAAGTACTGGTACTGTCGGAAAATTATATTTCTAAGATAAAGATGTGGTGTCTGAGATTTGCAGCAAATATAATGACATAAATATTCTATTTGCCAGGGGACAAGCTGACATACCCTCCAACTAGAAACTTTAAATTACCATTACTATCAAATACAGGTACCATCCACAGAAAGCAGTATCGCATGCCTGAGGCCACAGAGAAAAATGTCAGAGACAAGTAGAGTAGCTCGTGGTAGATGACACTATGGAGCGCAGCGATAGTTCCTTTAATTTTCCGGAATTATTGATACCAAGGAAAGGTAAAGATGAAGCAGGAAGTCGAAAGTATAGGCTATGTGTAGACTTTCGGGAATTGAAGAAAGCTTTCGTCCCCTTTTCGTACTCTCTTGCCCGGATTAAGGATATCTTAGGCCAATTGGGTAACTCTAGATAATTATCTACCTTACATTTAGCCAGTGGCTACCACCAGGTGTTAATGACGCAGCTGATAGGGACAAGACGGCTTTTAGTACGAACTTTAGCCACTTTCAATACACACGGTTACGATTACGATGACAACATCAGCACGGAGTAGTGAAATGAGAAGACAGCAAACAGCTGTCTTTACTCACCACACCAGGACGCTCATTCACAATGAAAACTGATGAAGCCCATTTAACGCAATGCTTTCGAAGCGTATATAAAGCGAGTAGCTCCAAGCATTTTGGCATTCCGATTTGAGTATCCAATCCGGACGGATCAATCATATTGAATTGATACACGTCTGCGATTAAGGGCTGTATTGCTCCAAAATTAAATAAACTCTCTTTATTTTTCAGCTTTTTCCAAAGACCGGGAAGTATATGACACCTGTTCTTTAAAAGGGCAGTTTTCAGCCCAGACTGATAAAAGAACATATAATAAGTAGAAAACTAATTGAGTCTATTTGCTTTTTAGAAGACGCCGTCTGCATGTCCGTCTCTGCTACTTGCTGCAGCAATTTGCTTCACCACCTACAGTTAATGTTTACACACTTTACTGCACGCATCATTTTACTGCACCCTTACGCATTTGATTGCTGCACGCTACATCGACTTTGCTGTGTCACGTGGTTGCAGCGCTCACATGAATTGTTTGAATTATTTACCATTAATTTAAATATTTCATTTATAAATTTTTTATTCATTTGATTTTCATTTTTTGCTTACTCATCATATTTTTTTTTATTATTTTATTATTTGAATTGAATTTTTTTGTATCATTATTTTTAATAAATAATGCCTGTGAAAGGACAAAAATTCTTGTTATTTCTGCCATAGATACCCCGAATTTCAGTATATCCAATCCAAACGGCCATCGCCCCTTCTTTTTTATAATTAGTCCCGATATACAGAAACACAAATATGGCAGATATCAAGAAATTAATAAAATCACAAGGAGCCTTAAAAACTCAACTAGAGAAAGCCACCGCAAATCACAAAAAGGCTGCTAGTAGAAGAACTGAAAGCTACTACAAAACACGCACTGACACAGTAAATGCAATTTGGTTACAAATTGCCCAAACAAATACACCCATTTGTCAATCAGATGATGAACAAGCAGGAAAAAACAGCTCCAGTACTATCAATGAAACGGCTATTGAAGAGTACATCGAACTATTAGCAAATCTGCAACAGAAGGAGCCCTTTCCCGCAAATCCCTCAAATCCAAACCCTGTCCAAGATACAAGCACAGTCAATATACCAAAAGCTGACGTCAAGCTGCCCAGCATCAACATTGCCATGTTCGATGGTACCTACTAAAATTGGAGAGCTTTTCATGACTTACTTAAGTCATTAGTTCATTTGAATCCACAGTTTTCCACAGTTCAAAAGCTCCATTATCTGAAAACCTGCTGAACAGGGGAAACAGAAAAACTAATCCGTCAATTTGACTGAACGGAAACAAGCTATCAAAAGGCTTGGGAGGCATTAACACAGCGTTATGACAACAAGCGACTGCTCGTCAACGCACACTTAAATACCCTCCCCAACCAACCAAGCATTAAAACAGAATCTTTGCAAGCATTAAGAAATCTGCTTACCCAAACTGACGAAAGCCTGCAGGAACTACAGGCTCTCGAAATATCGACAGAAAATTGGGATGCAGTTCTGGTACAAATGATAGTACAAAACTTCCCAGGCGAGACGCCCTATCAAAGGGAACAAGCTCATTGAAGTAAAACTACATTTCCCAAAGAGCTAACAAAATTCTTGGAATCACGCTTCCGAATACTAGAAGCACTCCAGGAATGCACAAATTCAAAAGTATTGGAAAACACACACATTCTAGAATTGCGTCGGCGAAATCTAGAATCGCGACCTAACCAGAGGGAAAATCTCAGAAACCACAAAGCCACAGAACCACAGAACCACATATTTGCATCAGATGCAAACAAGATCACATATTCTTCAATTGCCCATAATTTAAGCAGTTCTCCATCACTGAGAGGCTAACAATTTGTGCAAAAACTGTCTTGTTACGGGGCACAATTTTACAAAATGTCCAAACTAGAGCACTTGCCGACAGTGTCATAGAAAACACAATACACTCCTACATATGGAACAAATTAGCAGCGGAGCAAATGCAAAATACCAGACGAATCAAGCCGAGTTTAGGCTTGACAAATCCACTGGCCGTATTGAACCAGTCGCAGAAAACTTTTTTTTGTAAATATCACCAAAACTCTGCTATCTACAGCCCTAATACAGGCAGAAAATACGACAGGAAAAACGTACACTTTAAGAGCATTAATCGATTCAGGCTCACAAGTGTCATTTGTAGCCGAAGCGGCAAGCAAACACTTAAAACTAAAAAGAGCATCAACCAGCGTAGAAGTTTAGGAAGAACTCAAACAGCAAATATATCAGCACAAGCAGCATTCAAAATACAATGTTGAGATCGATTTAAACGCACTAGTCCTGAAGAAAAAAAACAGAATGGTTCCAACAGAAACATAAAAATGACAGACCCACATCGATCTATTACTTGTAGCCGAAATATATGCTCAGATAATAGAAGATGGAATAATCAAAGGGATCATGGTAACAACTCAGAACACCCCTCTAGGATGGATACTGATTGGCAAAATAAATGAAAGACCTTACGTAAATAAGACCAATAGCTTGAATGTCCAAATTACCAAACACAATCTTCTGGATTAACAGGGTCAGAAATTCTGTGAATTAGAAGAGGTCCATAGAAGCATTACACACCCATACAACAGGTTATGTGAAAATATCTATGAAGCCGTTTGGAAAATGCTCAATATAAAGTGCAATTACCATATCAGAAGCCACAATATCCAGAGCTTGGAGAAACAAGACATATAGCATTAAGACAGCTCTTGCAGTTGGAGAAACGTTTTACCGCAATTCCAGAACTCACAGACAGTATAAAATGTGTCTAAACGAATACTTGCGGTCATATGGAACAAATCCCAGCACAACAATTTAAGGAAGGGAAAGGCTCACTAAAGCCAGTAATACACTCTCCCTCACCATGCTGTAACGAAGGAGAGTTCGACAACCAAATTAAGAGTAGTGTTCAATGCGTCCGTAAAATCAGCTAATGGAATATCGTTAAATGGACAAATGGTAGGCTGCGCAACTATTTAATCAACATTATGGACAATAATCCTTAAATGGCGTATGTTCAAATTCGCATTTACAGCCGATGTAGAGAAAAAGTACCGGCTAATATGAATGTATCCAGAACACTAAGAATTCCAGCGAGTTCTATGGTGAACCAACACAAAGGAACCAATACAAGATTACCGACTAACAACGGTAACCTTCGGAATGGCTGCGGGTCCCTATTTGGCCATTCGCACGTTGCATAAATTGGCAAAAGACGAGCAAGAAAATTTTCCACTCGCTTCACAGAGCCTCCAATCCGATTTTTATGTGAACACTAGGGCTTCAATGGAATCCAAAATTCAATTTAGTTTTACTAGAAAAATTAATACCAAATGAAAAGTTACATAAAGAAGTATTCTGTCTGAAATGGCATCATTATTTGATCCACTTGGATGGTTATCATTTATCACCATACATTATCATCGCTAAGATTCTCATACAAACATTATGGCTAGCTGGAGATTCCTAGGATGAGCCACTACCAGTTCCATTGCAAACCGAATGGACCACATTCAAGGTAAAGTTACAACTCATCGATCTGATTAAGATTCCTAAATTGATATTTATCATTCCAGCACTTAAGACCATCAAATTTCATGGTTTCTGCGACGCGTCTACTCGAGGGTTATATACGAAAAAACCGCATGTTAACAACACATATACTCATAGCTAAAACAAGAGCCGCTCCAACAAAAATAATTTCCAGATTGTCCAGATTACTGAAACAGGTCCGAAACAACATGAAGCTGCAAAATTTTCAGACAATTGCGTGGACGGATTCAAAAATCACATTAGCATGGATATCAGAGCAGCCATCACGTTGAAAAACACTCGTTGCCAATCGAGTCTCTGAGATCCAAGAAACACATCTGGTACAATCTGGAGGTACATTCCATCAAGCGACAATCCAGCAGACCACGTGTCTCGTGGACTCTATCCAGACGAATTCCGTAACTGACAGCTATGGTGGAAAGGACCAGAATGGCTACAACAAGAGTCCACAAACTGGCCAACGCAAACTAAAACAAGTAAGAATCTTAACCTAGAAACCCGCAAGACTAAAAACTTTATGTGCAAAAGCGAAAGTCTAGATTGGTTACATAAATAGTCGCCGTTTCCAAAGCTATTTCGAATCATCGCATACTACCGACGCTTCATTACCAATTGCAGAACCAAATCGGAGAACCAAACTACATATCACATTTCAGTTCAGTTTCCAGAACTACTGGAAGCAGAGATCAGAATCATTGCCTTAGTACAAGACATATCATTTCCAAAAGAAATCCAGGCCTTGTGAAACAACCAGGCTATTTCAAAGAAAGGCCAGTTACTAAGTTTAAATCAATTTTTGGACTCAAATCGCACGCAAGCTCCGAGTATGTGGAAGACTGGCAAATTCAACTTGAACCGCATCCGATAATTTTTCCTAGTCATCATTTTATATATAAATTAATAATTAATTACATACACCAATGGAGGAGTTCAACTCATTCTCAATACTCTGACAACTGAATATTGGTTAATAAATGCTAAAACACAATACGTCATCGAATCCGTCAGCGTATTTCATCTTTCGAACAAAACCAAAGCTTTTGAGACAGTAGATAAGCTATGTTCATTCTGGCCCACTTTTTTAAGCCTCCAGAATTTCGCTACAGATGGCGCCACCGTCGCTAGGTGGCTTGAGTCCGTGCTAAATGTAGGTTTGTGCCTTGGCCGTATTGGTTTGTGTCTTGGATACACCACTGCACCTTGGGTGCACGATTGAGTCTCGACTGCGCCCTAGCGGGATTAATCGGTACTACCGGGAGGTGTGGTTTGTGCCTTGGATACGAAATTGTGCCTTGGATGCACCCCTGTGTCTTGGGTGCACCATTGAGTCTTGGATGCTGGGGATACGAGATCACTTTGGGGATACGAGATCACTTTCAGCACTCTCCAGCATAGAGAAATAGCATAGGATTTCGTTTTTTTTCTGGAGTTCGCTTATTTTTCATCTCGAAATTTTGGGGATACGAGATCATTTTGGGGATAGGAGATCACTTTCAGCACTCTTCAGCATAGGGAAATAGCATAGGTTTTCAAATTTTTTCCTGGAGTTCGCTTATTTTTCATGTCGGACTCGTAGCCTCTTAGTTGACATTAAGTTTTTCATCTCGAGTTTTGGGGATACGAGATCAATTTGGGGATACGAGATCACTTTCAGCACTCTCCAGCATAGGGAAATAGCATAGGATTTCGATTTTGTTGCTGGAGTTCGCTTATTTTTCATCTCGAATTTTGGGGATACGAGATCATTTTGGGGATACGAGATCACTTTCAGCACTCTTCAGCATAGGGAAATACCATAGATTTTAAATTTTTTTCTGGAGTTCGCTTATTTTTCATCTCGGACTCGTAGCCTCTAAGATGACATTAAGTTTTTCACCTCGAGTTTTGGGGATACGAGATCACTTTGGGGATACGAGATCACTTTCAGTTCTCGCCAGCATAGGGAAATAGCATAGGATTTCGATTTTGTTGCTGGAGTTCGCTTATTTTTCATCTCGAATTTTGGGGATACGAGATCATTTTGGGGATACGAGATCACTTTCAGCACTCTTCAGCATAGGGAAATACCATAGATTTTAAATTTTTTTCTGGAGTTCGCTTATTTTTCATCTCGGACTCGTAGCCTCTAAGATGACATTAAGTTTTTCATCTCGAGTTTTGGGGATACGAGATCAATATGGGGATACGAGATCACTCTTAGCACTCTCCAGCATAGGTCTTTGATTTTGTTTCTGGAGCTCGCTTATTTTTCATCTCAGAGATTGTAGCTATAAATATTTGTGAAGTTGTGGGAATCTTTATTGGTGGAGGTTGCTGGTTAAGTTTTATCTGGTCTTGGAGGCACAATTTGACCTTGAGGTGCCCCCTCCTGTGTCTGGGAGCTGGGGGTTGGCTGAGAGCTTTAGTGGCAATATATAATACTATGACTAGGACTGCCTGAGGTGTCTTGGACTGGGCTATGTTACCTGTACCAAGGCGTGGGTAGAATGTGTATTAAGTAATGATGTGAAATACCCTAACCGAATTTATATCGGGGCTGTATACTTGTCAGCTTGAGTTTGGTTTTAGCTGTTTACTTTAGTATGAGTGCCTGTGGTATGTTGGGCTGGGCTACTTGGTGGCTGAGGAAACGTTATCTAAGGCGTGGGTGGATATGTGCAGATGTGTATTTATGCAGATAATAAATGTGAAATTCCCTTAGAAAATTAGTGTAATAAGTATTAATACTAATTCATATTTTTGTTCATGTCAATAGTATTAGTACTAGGGGTAAAATTTTCATCAGTAATCCTCTACGCGAGATATGAGCGATCTTACTTCTCAGGTGTAATTAATATTAGTAGCCGAAAAACAAAAAAACAACAACAACAACTGTAATCGAAGTTGTGGATTAAAGATTTGATGATCTTAATCTGTAGGTGTCTTTTATAAACATTGCGCCATGTGATGATATATATATAAAAATAGATCAGGCAAAGCTGATTGGAGCGAATGTTGGTAGATATGTTCACTTAGATAAGTAATGGAAATTAGTAAATGCCTAATTTTGCTCTTCCGGTGGCATGCTTCTAATTTGATTCCTTGCATAAACAAATTCGCACAGTCCAGTAAAGTAAACAAATTCGCGCTCGAATAATGTAAACAAATTCGCACAGCAGCCGAGTAAAGTAAACAAATTGAGCGATTTATATTTTTTAATGTAAGATTCCCAATTACTTTAGCTGAAAACAACAACTGATATTAATCTGTAGGATATGATGTCTTGGACTAGTAGTGGAAGTTATAATTGAAAATTTCTTTTACTGAAAAAAACAACAACAACAACTATAACGTCAGTTGTGGTCTGTAGGTGTCTTTTATATGGCCATGTTATGATATTCGATGTGTAAAAATAAATGACGGCTGCTTGGTGTGGTACGACACATGAATCATTACAAGTAATGGAAATTAGAAAAGGTGGCCAGGCGGCTGGTAATTTGATATCTTGCGTAAACAAATACGTCCGAATAAAGCAGACAAATTGAGCGATTAATGTCTTTTTTGAATCTAGGAGTTTGTATTGAAAAGTCTTACATTTTATGACGAATTGTTTTTTATTATCAATAACATTTCTCAATCAGTCACGCTGTTATGAGATTTGATTGACCCCGATATCATAGTTCACATGAAGCTGTTAAGAATATGATAATTTTATCTTCATACTATTGAAGTGATCACATTATTTTCTTACCATTAGGTTGAGAGTGGGTTTAATTAAATGTTTTGATGAAAGAAGGTGGTGTTAGGATATCAATGTAGTATGATATCTTGTCTTAGATGAGTAATGGAAGTTGTTTGGGAGCTGTGATCACAGTCGAATAATGTAAGCAAATTCGCACAGCAGACGAGTAAAGTAAACAAATTGAGTGATTTATGTTTTTTAATTTAATTTCTTTAGCTGAAAAAAACAACAAAAACAACTGATATTAATCTATAGGATATGATGTCTTAGATGAGTAGTGGAACTTATAATTGAAAAATTTCTTTTGCTGAAAAAAAGCAACAACAACAACAACTATAACGTAAGTTGTAGATTAAAAATCTTTTATAAACAAGAGTGATAATGCTATGATATTCGATATCTAAAAATAGATCACGGCTGCTTGGCATGTTAAGAAACATGAAGTAATGGAAATTAAAGTCTTATCAGAAAATTTTCGATGTAGGGATGTGTGTATTGCAAAGTCTTAGGTTTTATGAAAAAAATGTTTTTTTATTTTCAATAACATTTCTTTTTGGGTGGGTTAAATTTAAAACTTTGATGACCTATGATATCAATGTGAGGTGATACTAATATAGTATGATATGTTTGCTTAGATGAGTAGTGAAAGTTGTATGGGTACAGTAAAAGACTTCTCATCAAATTTTTGGTGATAAGGTGTAATGGCATGACCAGTGTTGCCACACGAAATCTTTCTAGAGTACCTTGTTAGCCTAGCCTGAAAGTGTCCATAGTGAAGATCGTAGTAGGGGGCTTAGAGTAGGTACTGTAAGTTATGTATTAAGTTAAAAGTTTTGATGTATAGTATTTGGTATTTATCTCCTCGAAATGGTGTTGTACGAGTATCAGGAAGGTCGGAAAAAAGTTGATAATGCTTCAAGTTCAATAGTGAAGACATCGATGTTGAGAGTGGGTATTTGGAATGACATAATTCTAGTAGGATATGGAAGTATTATTTATTCATCTTTAAATCTTACCATGAAAGTAGGTTGGGAGTTGATTAAATTAAAAGTTTTAATGAAAGAAGGTTGAGTTATTATATTAATATAGTATAATATGTTGCCTTAGATGAGTACTTGAGAGCTGTGAGTAATATGTGGAATATGTTGTAGATGAGTAGTGAAAGTTGAAAATATAAGATTTCCAATTTCTCTACTGAAAAACAACAACAACTGTAAATAATTTATACCAAATCAATTTTTCACACAATATCTATCCACATCAAATTCATTATCTATTTTTATATCTTAAGTTATAAACTTTTTTCTCTATATTTCACATTCAAAAAGCGATCCAGAGCAAATGTCTGTGTTAGGCTATGAGAGTTCGGCAGCAAAATCCCATGATATTTCTTATCATCTGTCTTGCTCTAACACATTAGGAAGCATTAGTGAACATCTCACTCGGGACTTGGTCATATACTTCCTAGCTGTGGATATGTATGTATGTAACACTGAGATGAATTAATGTAATGTTGTGTAGTGTAAAAGAAAAACTTTCATGAGTGATATGGGGATTGAATCGATGTATGTTATGCACTAGATTGGTGGTATATGTCCTTATTTGATTGAAGCAAAATAGTTTCACGACTACCTTACCAAGATTTAAATATAGTTGAAATTCATAAAAATGTTGAATCGATGTCAAGAACATGTTAATACTTGTCAAGAACATGTTAATACTTGTTTTGAGCACGAGCAGTGGAAATCGTGATCATTGCAGCATGTTATGAAATTCAATATCTAAAAATAGACCACATGAAGGTTATTGGGGTGGTAAAAAAAAACATGAAAGCATTAGGTTGAGAGTGGGTTCAGTTTAAGGCTTTGGTGAAAGAAGGCGGTAGTAGATATTAATGTAAAATGATAGGAGGCATCAGTCAATTTTGGTGAGCCTCAGCGATAGGTCAAAAAAAAATTCAACCGCGCTAATAAATGAAAGTTTTTTTAGTAAAAAGAGTGGTACAAAACGGCATATGGAGAGCTGTATTGGATAGACTAAATCGCCGAGAGTGTTATTGAAAGCCACCAGTCGAGGTGGAGGAATTACTCAGCGTGTAAAAAAAAGTGATTTTGTACAGTGGGAGGAAATAAGATCAGTATTCCCAAACAGAATTAGAGCTGGAATTATTGTAAATATAAACCATACAGATCCTAGGCTATTTATGCAGGATGCTGGTGATTTATTTATACGCCGTATTAAGAATATTTTAAAACGCCATCTCAATATTAAAGTTAATACAAAGTTGTGTGCTGATTTTGCTAAGGATATCGGTGACAATGAAGTTATAAAAGATATTAAACATTTACAAGCAAGAACTGCTCCAATCAATGTAGACGATAATTTAAATGAGTTTTATAAAGTTAACATTTTCGATTCAATACTCACTCAGCTGGATGAGTTTCGAGAAAAAGATAGCGGCTGGACATTGGACTCCATTATACATTTAGCAGTACATATCAATAAATTTGAACAGCACCGAGGATCTTCGTACATACCTCTACCGAAGGAGATTGCTTTAAAGCAAGCTTGGATTAATGTAAAAAATATTGATAAAGCATGCTTCGCTTGGGCCGTGACATCAGCACTATGCCCTGGAAATATTAACTCCTCCAGGACATCATCATATCCACATTATTTGACTGTGCTAAATTTAACTGGAATAACATTTCCTATGACGCTTGAACAGATTAAACAATTTGAGGACCAGAACGATATATCAATAAACGTGTTCATACTAAAGAAAGAGCGTTCCTTCACCACTATTCTAGTTAGACCAACGAAACGCAAGATGAAGCGACATGTGAATCTATTAATGATACAAAATAATTATGAGCAGGGTGATGATGATGATGATGATGATGATGATGATGATGATGATGATGATGATGATGATGATGATGATGATGATGATGATGATGATGATGATGATGATGATGATGATGATGATGATGATGATGATGATGATGATGATGATGATGATGATGATGATGATGATGATGATGATGATGATGATGATGATGATGATGATGATGATGATGATGATGATGATGATGATGATGATGATGATGATGATGATGATGATGATGATGATGATGATGATGATGATGATGATGATGATGATGATGATGATGATGATGATGATGATGATGATGATGATGATGATGATGATGATGATGATGATGATGATGATGATGATGATGATGATGATGATGATGATGATGATGATGATGATGATGATGATGATGATGATGATGATGATGATGATGATGATGATGATGATGATGATGATGATGATGATGATGATGATGATGATGATGATGATGATGATGATGATGATGATGATGATGATGATGATGATGATGATGATGATGATGATGATGATGATGATGATGATGATGATGATGATGATGATGATGATGATGATGATGATGATGATGATGATGATGATGATGATGATGATGATGATGATGATGATGATGATGATGATGATGATGATGATGATGATGATGATGATGATGATGATGATGATGATGATGATGATGATGATGATGATGATGATGATGATGATGATGATGATGATGATGATGATGATGATGATGATGATGATGATGATGATGATGATGATGATGATGATGATGATGATGATGATGATGATGATGATGATGATGATGATGATGATGATGATGATGATGATGATGATGATGATGATGATGATGATGATGATGATGATGATGATGATGATGATGATGATGATGATGATGATGATGATGATGATGATGATGATGATGATGATGATGATGATGATGATGATGATGATGATGATGATGATGATGATGATGATGATGATGATGATGATGATGATGATGATGATGATGATGATGATGATGATGATGATGATGATGATGATGATGATGATGATGATGATGATGATGATGATGATGATGATGATGATGATGATGATGATGATTATGATGCGAGTAATAACAGGTTTCATTTCTGCTCGATTAAAAATCTTTCACGGCTTGCATGGAAACAAACTTCAAAACATAAGACTAGATTGTATATATGCGATAGATGTTTGTTCTATCTTTATTCTGCTAAAGAATTAGCATCACATATTTCTGAATGTGAGAAAGAAAAAAATAATATTGAATTAAGGAAGCCCAAGCATAGAATTAAATGTTAATAGCACAACGGATACTCTACCATTGGGAAACATTACTTAATTCCATCAGAGTAACAGGGAGCAGCCGCAGAAAACATATGATCTAAGTCTAGTGTATTGTAAATAAAAAAATGTATTACATATAGTTATAATTCCATTTATTGAAGTAATTTGTTTTAATTGTATTATAGTCCAAGTCTTAAGCCTAAGATATACATTATTGGAAAATAAAGAATATGTTATAGATATATTGAAATCAGGAAGCCCAACAATAGAATGATACACTAAAAATTAAATGCTAATATTTTTTTAATTTATATTAAATCAATAATGATATTTTATATATGTTATTCTTTTTTATTCAATTTCCCTGCTAATTTCAGAACTCCTGAAGGTATTCTTTAATAATATTTGCCTACTACAGAGGGCTCTCGGGCGATTGAGCCTTTTACCTAGAATGCTAGGTTGAGCGTGAGTGTGAGAAAATACGTTGACATGTGGGCTTGATCTTGACCTCTGTCATTACCTTTGAACCCAGAAGGGCATTTTGTCCTTGACCTTGATCCGGAAATGTGTGTCTCGGAGGCTACAACCTTACTTTCCTATAATCAACTACGCCGCGGGGATTCTGTACAACTTTTCAAAACAGATCTGATTACAGATAAACAGCTTTCGGAACAGCTCTGATAACATCTTAACAGCTTTTCAAACAGCTCTGATAACAGTTTAACACCTTTTAAATTGCTCTGATAACAGCTTAACAGCTTTTCAAACAGCTCTGATAACAGCTTAACAGCTTTTCAAACAGCTCTGATAACAGCTTTTCAAACGGGTCTGATGACAGCTTAACAGCCTTTAAAACAGGTCTGATAACAGCTTAACAGCAAGAAAAATTAGGCCAACCACACCAATATTACGAAGATCAAATTACCACATTCTTGTCGAAGCTGAATCATGGTCAAATTGTAGCCTCCAAGATTCGACACTGTTGGTTTCAAAAGGTTACCCAAGAGCAGACACTTTCGGTTTCAAAGGTTAAGGTGACGTTAGAGGTCAAGGACAAATTGCTGCCTCCAAGACCACGTGTAAAATACATATAAATAATAGTTTCATAACTTGTTTTTCATTTGATGTTTTGCTCTTTACCTAAACAGACCGCTGTTGGCAAGCTAATTACGTAATAATTTCAACATGAGTTCTAAGGATACTACAAACCTTCTAAAGCCTACGGACGAAAGTCGTAAAGAATATTCATATAAGGCTCAGTCTACATCTATGAAATCGATGCTTTCTAGAAATACAGAAGAAAGTTTTTCATCAAAAAACGAGTCTGTCCCCTACCAACAGCTCGAAAAGTCAGGATATTCCAACAAAGATCGCAAAAGATAAAGACGGAGAGATGTTATTTATGAAAATGCTGCAAAAGGAATTTTCTAAAGCCATCTTGGTCATAAGGATCAGTCTATATCTTTGAAATCTTGGTTTTCCTGAACTTAAGAAAAAAAACTATCGATTTAAACTATAATGTAATTAAAACAAAGTATTTCAATAAATGGCATTATAACCATAATACAATTTTTATTTACAGTGAATATTTTAGACTATACTTAATATATTTTCTCCGGCACACGTCGCTTAAGAGTGATAATTGAAGCAAGAATGATTATTGCTCACATCGGGTGTCGCTTTCAAGCAAATTTTGTTGTTTGCCGATTAAGTGAACCTACTTTCCTTATGTAATCCATAGGTATCACTTTTGATCTATATCATGCGTATCCCCAAAGTGATCTCGTATCCTCAAGACTCGATATGAAAACTAAACGAGCTCCAGAAACAAAATCGGAAAGTTATGCTACTTGCCTATGCTGGAGAGTGCTAAAAGTGATCTCGTATCCCCAAGACTCGAGATGAAAAATAAGCGATCTCCAGAAACAAAATCAAAGATCTATGCTATTTCCCTTTGCTAGAGAGTGCTGAAAGTGATCTCATATCCCCAAAGTGATCTCGTATCCCCAAGTCCGAGATGAACAACATATGTAGTACCGGCTAATGCTGCTAGGGAGCCTTACTCAAGAAATGGAGTTTACGCTCTAAAGATCAATACACACACCCCCTAAGCCCAATAATAATAATATTGCTAAGAAAACATCAAACCAAGCTGATTTCATGTTGAGAAATTCGAATGATGTTGATATCTACAACTTCCCCGCTAATAAAACTTATTTAGGTGCAGCACCTGTAAACAGCAAGAGCCAAGATGACGTCACACTTGATATCTACAACTTCCTCGCTAATAAAAGCAAACAGCAAAACCAAGGCAGTTGGTAGTACCGACTAATGCTGCTAGGGAACCTTACCCAAGAAATGGTGTTTGCACTCGAATCCTGTAATAGCCTAGGCGCACGCTGTTATCTACAACTTCTCCGCTAATAAAAGAAAAACAGCAAAAGCAAGGCATGTTGGTAGTACCGGCTAATGTCGCTAGGGAACTTTACTCAAGAAATGGTGTTTGTACTCGAATCTTGTAAAAGCTTTGTAACCAGGAACTCCCACTGACATCTCCTAGAATCTGTTCATGGTTATGTTATGTTGTGAAATTCGATTGATGCTGATATCTACAACTTCCCTGCTAAGAAAACTTATTTAGGTGCAGTACTTGAAAACAGCAAAACCAAGATGACGTCATGCTGATATCTAACACTTCTCCACTCCAATAAGCTTCATGTGGTCTATTTGTAGATATTGAATTTCATAACATGCTGCAATGATCACGATTTCCACTGCTCGTGCTCAAAACAAGTATTAACATGTTCTTGACATCGATTCAACATTTTTATGAATTTCAACTATATTTAAATCTTGGTAAGGTAGTCGTGAAACTATTTTGCTTCAATCAAATAAGGACATATACCACCAATCTAGTGCATGACATACATCGATTCAATCCCCATATCACCCATGAAAGTTTTTCTTTTACACTACACAACATTACATTAATTCATCTCAGTGTTACATACATACATATCCACAGCTAGGAAGTATATGACCAAGTCCCGAGTGAGATGTTCACTAAAGCTTCCTAATGTGTTAGAGCAAGACAGATGATAAGAAATATCATGGGATTTTGCTGCCGAACTCTCATAGCCTAACACAGACATTTGCTCTGGATTGCTTTTTGGATGTGAAATATAGAGAAAAAAGTTTATAACTTAAGATATAAAAATAGATAATGAATTTGGTGTGGATAGATATTGTGTGAAAAATTGATTTGGTATATATTATTTACAGTTGTTGTTGTTTTTCAGTAGAGAAATTGGAAATCTTATATTTTCAACTTTCACTACTCATCTACAACATATTCCACATATTACTCACAGCTCTCAAGTACTCATCTAAGGCAACATATTATACTATATTAATATAATAACTCAACCTTCTTTCATTAAAACTTTTAATTTAATCAACTCCCAACCTACTTTCATGGTAAGATTTAAAGATGAATGAATAATACTTCCATATCCTACTAGAATTATATCATTCCAAATACCCACTCTCAACATAGATGTCTTCACTATTGAACTTGAAGCATTATCAATTTTTTTCCGACATTCCTGATACTCGTACAACACCATTTCGAGGAGATAAATACCAAATACCATACATCAAAACTAACAAAGTACTCTAGAAATATTTCGTGTGGCAACACTGGTCATGCCATTACACCTTATCACCAAAAATTTGATGAGAAGTCTTTTACTGTACCCATACAACTTTCACTACTCATCTAAGCAAACATATCATTCTATATTAGTACCACCTCACATTGATAGCATAGGTCATCAAAGTTTTAAATTTAACTCACCCAAAAAGAAATTTTATTGAAAATAAAAAAACAATTTTTTCATAAAACCTAAGACTTTGCAATACAGACATCCCTACATCGAAAATTTTCTGATAAGACTTTAATTTCCATTACTTCATGTTTCTTAACATGCCAAGCAGCCGTGATCTATTTTTAGATATCGAATATCATAGCATGATCACTCTTGTTTATAAAAGATTTTTAATCTACAACTTACGTTATAGTTGTTGTTGTTGCTTTTTTTCAGCAAAAGAAATTTTTCAATTATAAGTTCCACTACTCATCTAACACATCATATCCTATAGATTAATATCAGTTGTTTTTGTTGTTGTTTTCAGCTAAAGAAATTGGGAATCTCACATTAAAAAACATAAATCACTCCATTTGATTACTTTACTCGGCTGCTGTGCGAATTTGTTTACATTATTCGACTGTGATCACAGCTCCCAAACAACTTCCATTACTCGTCTAAGACAAGATATCATACTACAATGATATCCTAACACCACCTTCTTTCATCAAAACATTTAATTAAACCCACTCTCAACCTAATGGTAAGAAAATAATGTGATCACTTCAATAGTATGAAGATAAAATTATCATATTCTTAACAGCTTCATGTGAACTATGATATCGGGGTCAATCAAATCTCATAACAGCGTGACTGATTGAGAAATGTTATTGATAATAAAAAACAATTCGTCATAAAATGTAAGACTTTTCAATACAAACTCCTAGATACAAAAAAGACATTAATCGCTCAATTTGTCTGCTTTATTCGGACGTATTTGTTTACGCAAGATATCAAATTACCAGCCGCCTGGCCACCTTTTCTAATGCCTTAATTTCCATTACTTGAAATGATTTCATGTGTCGTACCATCCCAAGCAGCCGTCATTTATTTTTACACATCGAATATCATAACATGGCCATATAAAAGACACCTACAGACCACAACTGACGTTATAGTTGTTGTTGTTGTTTTTTTTCAAATTTTCAATTATAACTTCCACTACTCATCCAAGACATCATATCCTACAGATTAATATCAGTTGTTGTTTTCAGCTAAAGTAATTGGGAATCTTCCATTAAAAAATATAAATCGCTCAATTTGTTTACTTCACTCGGCTGCTGTGCGAATTTGTTTACACTATTCGAGCGCGAATTTGTTTACTTTACTGGACTGTGCGAATTTGTTTATGCAAGGAATCAAATTAGAAGCATTCCACCTGAAGAGCAAAATTAGGCATTTACTAATTTCCATTTCTTATCTAAGTGAACATATCTACCAACATTCGCTCCAATCAGCTTTGCCTGATCTATTTTTATATATATCATGACATGGCGCACAATTTCGATTACAGTTGTTGTTGTTGTTTTTTATTTTTCAGCTACTAATATTAATTACACCTGAGAAGGTAAGATCGCTCATATCTCGCGTAGAGGATTACTGATGAAAATTTTACCCCTAGTACTAATACTATTGACATGAACAAAAATATGAATAAGTATTAATACTTATTACACTAATTTTCTAAGGGAATTTCACATTTATTATCTGCATAAATACAAATATAAATTCGGTTAGGGTGTTTCGCATCATTACTTAATACACATTCTACCCAAGCCTTGGTACAGGTAACATAGCCCAGTCCCAGACACCTCAGGCAGTCCTAGTCATAGTATTATATATTGCCACTAAAGCTCTCAGCCAACCCCTAGCACCCAGACACAGGAGGGGGCACCTCAAGGTCAAATTATGCCTCCAAGACCAGATAAAACTTAACCAGCAACCTCCACCAATAAAGATTCCCACCACTTCACAAATATTTATAGCTACGATCTGTGAGATGAAAAATAAGCGAGCTCCAGAAACAAAATCAAAGACCTATGCTACTTTCCTATGCTGGAGAGTGCTAAAAGTGATCTAGTATCCCCAAATTGATCTCGTATCCCCAAAACTCGAGATGAAATACTTAATGTCAACTTAGAGGCTACGAGTCCGAGATGAAAAATAAGCGAACTCCAGCAACAAGATCGAAAACCTATGCTATTTCCCTATGCTGAAGAGTGCTGAAAGTGATCTCGTGTCCCCAAAATGATCTCGTATCCCCAAAATTCGAGATGGAAAATAAGCGAACTCCAGCAACAAAATCGAAATCCTATGCTATTTCCCTATGCTGGAGAGTGCTGAAAGTGATCTCGTATCCCCAAAGTGATCTCGTATCCCCAAAACTCGAGATGAAAAACTTAAAGTCAACTTAGAGGCTACGAGTCCGAGATGAAAAATAAGCGAACTCCAGAATAAAATTGAAAACCTATGTTATTTCCCTATGCTGTAGAGTGCTGAAAGTGATCTCGTATCCCCAAAATGATCTCGTATCCCCAAAATTCGAGATGAAAAATAAGCGAACTCCAGCAACAAAATCGAAATCCTATGCTATTTCCCTATGCTGGAGAGTGCTGAAAGTGATCTCGTATCCCCAAAATGATCTCGTATCCCCAAAATTCGAGATGGAAAATAAGCGAACTCCAGCAACAAAATCGAAATCCTATGCTATTTCCCTATGCTGGAGAGTGCTGAAAGTGATCTCGTATCCCCAAAGTGATCTCGTATCCCCAAAACTCGAGATGAAAAACTTAAAGTCAACTTAGAGGCTACGAGTCCGAGATGAAAAATAAGCGAACTCCAGAATAAAATTGAAAACCTATGCTATTTCCCAATGCTGAAGAGTGCTGAAAGTGATCTCGTATCCCCAAAATGATCTCGTATCCCCAAAATTCGTCATGAAAAATAAGCGAACTCCAGTAACAAATTCGAAATCCTATACTATTTCCCTATGCTGGAGAGTGCTGAAAGTGATCTCGTATCCCCAAATTGATCTCGCATCCCCAAAACTCGAGATGAAAAACTTAATGCCAACTTAGAGGCTACGAATCCGAGATGAAAAATAAGCGAACTCCAGAAAAAAATTGAAAACCTATGCTATTTCCCTATGCTGAAGAGTGCTGAAAGTGATCTCGTATCCCCAAAATGATCTCGTATCCCCAAAATTCGAGATGAAAAATAAGCGAACTCCAGCAACAAAATCAAAATTCTATGCTATTTCCCTATGCTGGAGAGTGCTGAAAGTGATCTCGTATCCCCAACATCCAAAACTCAATGGTGCACCCAAGACACAGTGGTGCATCCAAGGCACAATGGTGTATCCAAGGCACAAACCACACATCGCGGTAGTACCGATTAATCCCGCTAGGGCGCAGTCGAGACCCAATGGTGCACCCAAGGCGCAGTGGTGTATCCAAGACACAAACCAATACGACCAAGGCACAAACCTACATTTACCACGGACTCAAACCACCTAGCGACGGTGGCGCCACCTGTGGCGAAATCCTGGAGGCTTAAAAAGTGAGCCAGAATGAACATAGCTTATCTACTCGAGACAATTAATGGGCAAATTTCAATCACCTCATGTGACTCCCTCCTTGGCCGTCGAAAACACTGGAATTGACTACGCTGGACCCATTGAAATAACAATGTCAAAGCTGTGAAATGCAAGAATTATCAGGGGTTACTTAGCCATCTTCATCGGCATGGCAACTAAGGCCATCCATATCGAAGTAGTCTCGGAGCTATCTACAGCAGCATTCATCGCCACGTTAAAGCGATTCGTGAGCCGCCGAGGCTTATGTCTAAACCTCTATTCCATTTCGTAACCAATTTCATAGGCGCAAAACAAGAACTGTCAAAGGGGCTCAAAAAAATGTGAGACCCATCCCACAAGAAATGTCAGCCGAGATTACTTTGACAGACATTGGCACATTAACTTCAGGCCACTTTTTGACCACTCGAAATATGAAAACAGGTCCAGAGTCATCCATAACTACATTTTGTTCAAATATAAATCGCTGGAACGATATTTGACCGGACAATTTTGGAAGAAATGGTCGACAGAATATATTCACAATTTGCAGCAACGTGTGATATGGTGAACAAACTATTGAGCACAGAAAAGAAGCCTGAACGTCGTCCCTGATGCGCTGTCACGCATCCATTGTGACAGCCTGTCCACAAACGAAGATCCTGGCCCGCAAGTTGACCTTAGTTCGCCATATTTCAACTCGTTGGAATATGAGGTTAAAACGACTTCTGGCAAACTACCAGATCTTTGCGTCAGGAATGGCTTCGTTTACATTCGGACTGTTCCGAGAACAGGCGATCCGATTCAGGAAGAAGATGCTTGGAAGCTTTGGATTCCACGAGGGCTTGTCACCGACGTCATTTCAAGAGCGCATGGCCTGCCACTAGATTCACACGGAGGTATAGGGAAAACACTGGAACGTCAGACACTTGTACTGGCCACGAATGACAGTTGATGTCAGAAACTACGTAAGCGCCAGTGACGTGTGTAAGGAAACCAAGGCTCCCAATACCATTTTAAGACCACCTCGACAAGTCCAGTCTGTGACGGAACGACCAAAGCTGTATATCGATTTTCTGGGTCCATATCCTAGGTCAGTGAAAGGAAATGTCTGCATTCTGATAGTTCTTGACCACTTTTCAAAATTTCCGATTCTCAACCCGATGAGAAAAGCATCTACACTCAATGTGTGCCAATTCATTGAGGCGGAAGTCTTCCACGTGTTCGGCATCCCGGAAACGATCGTCTTTGACAATGGAGTCCAGTTTTGCTCGACTCAGTTTACCAGATTGCTGGATAAGTATGGGGTGAAGCACCTGCGAACGGCAGTCTACTCACCGCAAGCAAACGCCTCAGAGCGGGTAAACAGGTCTCCATTGTCAGGGATTAGAGCGTATATTCGGAAGGAACATACGAAATGGGATGAGAAACTGAGCCAAATAGCTAGTTCCCTCAGGAGCTCTTTCCATCAAGCTACTAGTTTCTCTCCTTATCGAACACTTTTCGGTCAACAAATGATTGAACATGGCAGCTCCTATTCCATCTTGAGGTGCCTTGGAACTCTTAATGAGCCATTGAGAGTAGATGCTGAGGATAAAATGAGATTGATCCGTGCGAGAGTGCAGGAAAACTTACAACACGCATTCGCACAGGGTTCACGAGCCTACAATCTCAGGGCGAAGCCTGTCGATTTCAAAGTGGGTCAAGAGGTATTTAGACGAAATTTTGACCAGAGCAATTTCCAACAGCAGACTAGTGCTAAATTGGGACGGAAATTTGTCAAATGTCGGCTTAAAAGCAAGAAAGGAAACTCCCTGTACGAGCTTGAAGATCTGCAGGGGAAACTGTTAGGAGTCTATCACGCCAAAGACATCGGGCAGTGATATCCAGTCTGAAAGTGTCATCCATCTATTGTCACATCTATTCATGGTAGCCCTAAGAAGGCATCCAGCCAGCTTCACTGGTAAACTATAGGATATCGCGAAACCCTCCTATTGTCCCGTCAATGGTGGGTGATATACCTGTTGGAATCCATTCCTGTATAAGGCTGTCAGCATGTCACTACTTCGACGACGCCTTGGAGACACACCCTTGAACAATCGCCAGTCGGAGATCAGGGTGAGATGTTGCGCCGGGAAAGCTTAGCGATCAGTTCTTTAGGTTGCTGATCGCAGGGCTTCCTCAGCATCTCGGTGAGGAAAGGCATGGCGGCATCGACCGGCTGGATTTTTTGGGTTACTAGCTTGTCGATGTGGCTTTGGCTTCCCACAGAGAGAGGGATGTCGACCGGCTACCTCAGTCGACCATTTTTCAGCGTTGTCTGAACCATGGGTGGCGCAGACCACTCTGCCCTGTTATGGTCGTAGCATATTGCATATAGCAAAATGCTACACGTGCTGAAGCGTGTAGGCCACCTGTGTCAAACAGAAAAAAAATGACCGCACCCGAACGAGAGAAATGCATTTCCTCACGCTCAGGCGCCATGTTGACATGAATGACAAAGAGGAAGAAGAGCTACGGCTACTGACGAATTATCAAAGTAAAAGTGAGGTGAAAAGTAAAGCTCGTGAATAAACGTACGTAGCAAGCGAATGTAGGTATAATATCTAAAATTCTCTTTGGCCATTGTGCTTGTAAATTGTGGTATTAGTAAAAATTTCAATATTATTTTAGTACCTGGATGGTTTGGCCTAGCAATTTTTGCCAAGAAGCAATAGCGAAGGCGGCGGCAGCCATTTGGATATCTCCGTATAAATTCAAGTATTAAGTATTCAACAATAACACATCATTGTGTCGGCATTGTGTAGTCAGAGCACTTTTTATAAATATGCATCTAAGGCTCTAAAGTTGTTTAGTGAATGGTGGTTCAAGGAAAAAAAGAAAAAAAAACCTCAAGAATAAGACCACGAGCGGTAAAGCGCCGGCCACGTACATTTGGCAAGGTATCCCATCCGGGCTGAAATCACTAAGCAGGGCAGTGGCGAAATCACATCAGGAACACCCTACCAAACTGGCAAATTTCACAGCTACATATTCCCCAGCATGTTAATGTAAAATTGCAAAACTTAATTCCAAGTTCCGCTGGCATTACAAATTTAGGAAGCGGATGACGTCTCTCGCTTCGTTGATGATTTTGCCCTCGAGCTCCGACAGACCATTGTAAATGCGCATGGAAGTCGCCGACCGTTTATCTTGATGAACAGGTAACCTGTAGACCTCACCGTGAATGTAGTATCTCGTGCCTCTATAGGAAATTGGGCCAAAATAACAAAAAGAAAGAAAAAAACAAAACAAAAAGATTTAGAATAGAGATTCAAACCACAACGTTTAAAGGATTTTTGCAAGGCAAAGGTTAGAATGAATGAATGAAATTTTAAATTAAAATCTAAATTACGTATACATCTAAAAATACACGTCACTGTATTCTAAGACTAGAATTGAAATTGAATTTGCATCAATATTAGGATTTAAAAGACTGGCATAGCTCACCCGTGTCATTTTCCGCCAAACAAAGATTAGACCAACATTTGATTTGAAATTGAAATCAACCTTTGCAGCAACCGATTTTGAGTAGGCTGAAATTAATAAAGACTGAGTTTGGTTAGGCTTTAAGAGAAGTTTGATAGGGAAACACGTACTATCAGTGTGACGAGATTATTTGACAATATATAGAGATTTAGCATTATAGAAAAGTAAGAAAAAGGAAAAAAAGTCATGGATCCCGAACAGTACAATTTTAAAAGACTTGATAGAGCAATTGATCAGGAATAAGTAGAATAAAAATTTGAAAAAAAAATAACTCCTTAGCATAGCTGGTCGAACAAAGTGAGGTTCAAAATGATGCGCCCCGACAATAAGTTGCAGGAACAATAACTGGAGAGCCTGTGCAAAAGAGTTTTTTTTAAATAATCGTAAAGAGGTATCCTTTGATGTGCGTACCGGTTTGGTAATTAGGAGGACTCTCATTTCTTTTAATTAATGTGTTATACGTCTAATCAGCAGCATAGCGGAGCATCCACGGAGACGCCTCTGCGGTGGACCCCAGCATGATAATGTAAGTGATAGCCTGTCTTTGTTTACTTTTACAAGTTTTCTATTTTATATGCATTTCAAATAATTATAATATACATATGTATGTTGTTTACTTTTACAACGTTTCTATTTTATATGCATTTCAAATAATTATAATATACATATGTATGTTGTTTACTTTTATAGCGTTTCTATTTTATATGCATTTCGAACAATTGTAATATACATATTTATGACAGTAGTTTTGCGGCATTCCCGTAGTAAAAATCAGTCCTGTCGCCGAGTCAACGTCAATCTTTTAATCGAATCCTCGAGCAAGTAAACCTTTTTAACAAGACGACACGGAATAAGAACGATTCATGCAAACATGTATAGTTATCATAACCGAAAGAATAGAGAAAATACTGGAACCGTTTTGAACCTCAATAGAGAGAAACGCTAGAGGAACGTATACCAATCTTGTGACCTCAATTTTGTATACATTTTGTATAAGATTTTTTTGTGATTCTTGCTGAATTTTGTATCCACGTTGTAAAAGATTTTCTGTATGTGTCTCGCTGAACGAAGATATAGTTTACAACGTAATGAGGCTCTGAGCTTTTTTTCTTTCTCCTATCACTCTCCTGGAGCCCTCTTATCATGAAGATTGACTAGGTCCGCTACTACTCTCTCTTTTTACAGGTCAAAAAGGGACTTTGGAAAATAGTGCCACCCAAGGTCAATTGGGAAGATGGAGCTGGCAAAGGAAGGTAACAACACCTACGACTTCCACCCGAAATACAGGTAAGTGACGTAAGGGTCCCTTCAGGACCGAGTGTGTGCTGGCTTGTTGGTTATAGGCATGAGGATTTTTTTTTTGTATCATGGTTGGTGACAGCGGCAGGTTTTGTTGGGAACCCCCCACACTCTCCGCCACATAGCCGAAGTGCTAGCATGCCGCCCTGTGTCAACGCTGTTCACCGAGTGATCTGTCAGCTCATGCTGGCAGTCTGGACTTAACGTCCGAGGTACATCACTCTCAACATAATACCATAACAACACTAATTGGGACAGTAGCCGTATGTTGTACTAAATTCAATCCTAAAACTGCACTCTGAGTCTAATTTGCACAAAAAAATAACAACTTAATTCCAAGTCAAAATAAAGTACGGTATCAACATAAACCCGGCAAAGTGTATTTTTCGAGTCGACAAATTAGACTTTCTAGGGCACACCATAACTGCAGAAGATATCAAACCTGCCGAAAGTAGAATTCATACAATAGAAGATTTTCCACCCCCTCAGCGTCCATAAAATTGCACAGATTTTTAGGTTTGATAAACTTTTATCATCGATTTATTCCGGATATAGCTCAAAGCTGTGGACCTTTGTATGATCTTCTCAAGTCTTCGAACACAAAACGAAATCGCAATAAAACATTTAACTGGACAGTTGAACATAAATTTTTTTTCGAAAACGTTAAATCAAAATGCGGAAATTACACCATGCTCGTTCACCCTAATTCAAAAGCCAAAGTAAGTCTTTGCGTGGATGAAACCAGTGACGCTGTCGGAGCGGTTTTACAACAGAGCAGTGCTGAACACGGTTAATGGCAACCGTTAAACTTTTTCACTAAACGCTTAAAACCGGCAGAAAGAAAGTACTCCACCTTCGACAGAGAACTTTTAGCAAGTTTTCTAGCCATTAAACTTTTCCGACATTACCTCGAAGGAAGATCATAAACCACTCACGTCAGCATTATTTTCATAATCAGACAGATCTCCACGCCAAACCAATCGCTTGAATTATATTTCACATTTCACGCAGGATATAAGACACATTAAAGTAAAAGAAAACGTTGTTTCTGACAGACTTTCGAGAGCATTCATCGATACAATCAATTCTACTGAAAAATTAGATTTAACAACTCTGCCAAAACTACAAAATGAAGACAATGAATTAAAAGAAATCCTGAAAAATCTTAACCCAAACTCTTCCTTCAAACTAAAGACAATTTTCCATACCTCCGAGAACATTAAAGTATGGAATGAAACCAACACCGGATCGAACAGACCGTATGTTGCTGAAAGAATAAGGCGTGGTATTTTCGAGTCGTACATAATCAGGAGAACTATTCTTATCAGACACGCCAACAGATACATCTCTAACCACAACCTTAGCCAAAGACATGAAAAATGTCTTAACAAAAATTAAGCCACACATTTTGAGATCGCGAAATAAACATAAGATTTTGTGTCCGCCAAAATATGAACGCTTGTACAGATATATTTATCAAAGAACCCGGTTTAAAGAAAGCCTTGTGGCGACACGAGGCGCGTTAGTGAAAAATAAGTTTTGTTCATTTAACCGCTTTATTGACCTATATCTTTAGTGTGTTTTCAAATGCTACGTTTTCTAAATTACTACTTTGTGTAGCGTGAACGTATAGTATAAGTACTGATAAGTAGGCATAAGATTGTGAAAAAATAAAACGATGTTAGATATTAAGTCAGTCGCTGTACGATTATTGTAACGACAATATCCCAAAAGGATAGGAAATAAATTAAAAGGAATTAAATATCCTGAATAAAATAAAGAACTATTTGAGTTGCTTTTGTACTTAGAGTAAAATTACGTACTAAGTAGAATACGTATTTACAAGCGGCCTCCAATACTGGACCTCCATAAGGACAATCGATAATAGATTTTAATAACCTTTGTTTTGCTTAACAGGATCTATGTGCTGACAAGTATAAAGAAAATGCTTTCTGATTTTCTCTCTTGTCAACATAACTGAATAAACCGAATCGTTCGTTGCTAGACTTGCCGCAACTTTTATAACAAGACTGGTCTATCTATTCCTGATAAGAAGCGGTAAAGAAAATACTAGAATTGACATAATTTTAAATAGAGATAGCTTAAGTCTCTTGCACATGCTTATTAGAGCACCACATCGCTGTTCTTTGACGTCGATTCTATTGACGTATCAACCGCATACATACACATCATCGAAGAGGGACACGTCTAGCGTTTCATGCTAAGATTTTATTTCTTTCTCTTATTCTCATTAAAAAATAGCAAGTGGTATAAGTAATATCGTCCGACGTGATCTGGAAAGAGTTCTGAAACCTCTAGGTCAAGGACATATCGTGCAGGATTCAATACGACTGCAATGGTTTATTATCGAGTATTTCATCCAGAGATTTCATCCAGAGATTTCATCGATTGCCTGATAGCGCAACCAACGTCCAATAGCTCGAGTATTTTATCCAGAGGTTTCAGCGGTTGCCGGATAACGCAACCAACGTCCAAAAGCTCGTGTACCTTATCCAGATTTAATCTCTTTTCCGATAGCGCAACCAACGTCCAATAGCTCGAGTATTTTATCCAGAGATTTCATCGGTGGCCCGATAGCACAACCAACACCCAATAACTCAAGCTTCCTATCCAGTGATTTCATCGGTTGCCAGACAGCGCAACCAATCTGCTGAAAATGGCTATATCTTGTCAATCGTGTCCCAAGTAATACAGAGGTTGGCACAATAACCCCTGGAAGAGCTTCGGGATAGTTAGTTACTCTCATCACCGCCAGCTGCAATGAAGTCAAGATCAGAAGAAGCATCATGGCGTTTAAGATCAAGTATTTAGCAGGAACTATAAGGTCAGCCTTGTAGCTATAATTTCTACATTTATTAATAAAGCGATTCATCATATATATTATTTATTATTACTTTCGGCCATTTGCCTCATCAGTAGAAATAATAAGTGTCACATATCTCTTAGTTTAAATTTGTGTATAGACGTTCACTTTACTCAGAGTTTTTTTTTGCTTCCTTTCTTGACCCGTGTCCATGATGGTCAATACAGCTCAGAATGGATTCAATGACAGTGAGGACTCATTGGCGGAGACAACACCTCTAAACTCCAGCGCCTCCTCATCATTTGCTCCTCCACTGGCTTTAAGCGTCGTGTCAGTAAAGGTGGTACCTTTCTGGGAGAGTTGTCCTGGTCTGTGGTTCCGTCATCTCGAGTCCCAGTTTCAGCTAGCGGGAATAACACAGGACACCACCAAATTCGCTCAGGTCGTTAGTACTCTTGATGAGAGCGTAATACGTCGAGTGCGTGACATTTTCGACGAGCCTCCCCATACTCATAAATACGCTAAAATTAGAGATACGTTGATCTCTCGACTCTCAGGCAGCTAAGGCTCAGAAATGTGTACCGCCATGTAATTTCAAAGAGACATTTGCCTCTGCAGGCAAAGTCAAGTCGACGAATTAAACGGCCCTCCTTCTTTGACGACAGTGGGAAGTGGCACAGCAAGCAGTCGTCTATATATATTCGACAAGTCTACCTGTAGCCAAATTTTGATATAAACTCGATCTGATATCTCGGTAATTCCGAAAACGACTTCAGATCGTCTTACCAGACCAAACTTTCAATTGGTTGCTGCAAACTCATCGCCCTTTAGTACATTCAGCACCAAAATTTTGTCATTAGATTTAGGATTACGCAGATCTTTCAGATGGCAATCTGTAATTGAAGGGGTGCCCCAACCCATCATAGGTACAGAATTCCTTCGTCACTATGGGTTAATACTGGACGTCATGATGAGAACCTTGATCGACCCTATCACCAAGTTGAAGTCAGGTGCACAACATGCCAAGCGGCAACAATCAAGCCTTTCGGTCCTCATCAATTTGGAAATTGACCCCAAAATTCAAAAATTACTGCGTGAGTATCAGTCAATTACGGTGGAAACCGCCTTCATCAAACCAGTGGTCCACACAGTTACTCACCAGATATCTACAAAAGGTCCTTCCATTTCTTCAAAAGTCTGACGCCTGTCTCCTGAGAAGTTAGCCGACGCTGGAAAGGAATTCGGATTCTTGCTGAAGCAAGGTATCTTTCGACCTTCTGACAGCGCTTGGTCCTCACCATTGCATCTAGTTAAAAATAAAAATGGTGAGTGGAGACGATGTGACGATTGCAGGCGCTTAAATACATGTACCATTGCTGGCAATTATCCAATCCCGTTAATACACGATTTCATTTCCAACTTACAGAATTGTAGCTATTTTTCAACTTTAGATTTGAAAAAAGCTTATCACCGAATTCCAGTAGATACCAAATATATCTTAAAAACGACTATTTGCACGCCGTTTGGCCATTTGGCCTTTTTGAATTTACACGAATGACCTTTGGACTTTGCAATGCAGCTCAGACATTCCAAAGGTTTATTCATACAGTTCTACGAAGATTTCCTTTCTGTTTAGTATATCTAGACGACATTTTGATTGCCTCAAAATCAGAAAGCAAGCATGTCAGTCGCATAGAACTAGTTTTTAGGAAACTCCAGAAAAGAAGTGAAATTCTTAGGACACCTCATCACACCGCAAGGCGTTAAGCCCTCTCCTGAGCCAGTCCAGGTAATCACAAATTTTAAACTTCCAGAGACAGTAAAATAGTTACGACGATTTTTAGGTATGGTAAATTTTTATCGTAGATTTTTACCCCACGCGGCAGAAGCTCAGATTTTTCTGAATCAATATCTCACTGGGTCCAAGAAAGACGGTACAAGACGAGTCGCGTGGTCAGACGAAGCCAAGGCATCTTTCGACTTTGTAAAAAACTAATTGGCACAAACAGCCCTTCTGGCTTTCCCTATTCTTTCGGCCGATTTATCTTTATGGGGGGACGCATCAGATTCCGCCATTGAAGCAACAATTCTACAGAGAGTTGATGACAGTTGGCAGTCGCTGGGCTTTTATTCAGTTAAATTGAATAATGCTCAATGGAACTATAGTACTTACGGCAGAGAAATTCTTGCTGCATACAAAGGCATGATATTTTTGCAGTACTTTTTGGAAGGACTCCCGTTCGTTTTGTTTATGGACCACAAATCCCTGATCTACGCTTTCCGCCAAAAACCAGGGAAAGCATCTCCACGTCAATTGCGACACCTAGACTACATAGGCCAATTCACGACTGACATCTGACATGTACGTTGTCGCCGACGCTCTATCAAGAATTCAGGACATACATCTTATGGGTTCAGTCAATTACGAACCCAACGCAGAAAGACAATGTGAGGATACCGAGTTTCATCCACTGCGTCGAAATCCTCAGTTTAAATTTGGTAAATAACCAATTTTCGGTTCAGATAGAGAGCTGTGAAGTTTCTTCTTCGAAATTCAGGTCATATATACCAAAAGAATTTGGAAAGGAAGTTTTTATTTCCGTTCATTTTGCACCCAAGCATTAGAGCAACTAACAAAATGGTTATGGCAAAATATTTCTGGCCATCCATTAACAAAGACGTCAATTCTTGGTCTCGCGCATGCTTGGCCTGTCAGCAATGCAAAATTTCGCGTCACTGCAAAAGCCCATTAGCAAATCTCCAGGGATGCTCAAATCGCTTCGAAGTCAAGTTTAGACTTGATTGGACCACTTCCTCCTTCGTAGGGTCTCAGATCTTGCCTCACTATCATCCATAGATTTTCCAGATGGCCTGAGGCAATTCCTTTGGCCAACATGCACGCTGAGACTGTAGCTGCCGCTCTGTGTCAGAACTGAATAGCTCGATTTGGGGTACCCAAAACAATAATCATGGACCAACGATCCCAGTTCGAATGGACTGTTTTCGCTGAGCTATCCAAGCTATTGGGTTTTTGCGCGCAATAGAATAACAGCCTTGCAGCCTCAATCCAACGGTTTCTTGGAACGGTGGCACAGAACCTTCAAAGCTTCTTTCACGGCGTGCCAAGAGAGGTCGTGGACCAACATTTTACCATTTGTTCTTTTAGGCCTTAGAACTACCTTCAGAGAAGAATTCCGGGCAGCACCTGCGGAACTCTTATGGGAAGAATCTACGTATTCCAAGTGACTTCCTTCAAAATTCTGAAATCCACCCCAAAGTCAGTTCGTCAAGCATTGTTTAAATTCAGTTATCTCGACAGTTGTTCACACGTTTTTATTAGAATGGACACTGTTAGAGCTGCACTACAATCTCCTTATGAAGACTCGTTCGAGGTGCTTAAACGGCACGACTAAGCAGGGAAGTCAACATATTATTAAATAGGCTAAAACCATGTTTTACCGAATCGATTTGCGACCATGCGGATAGGCGGCGTAACATTCATGATTCACGAGTCGCAAATAGTCCAGAGCGGGAAATGACGGAGAGTCCTTGTGGTTCAAACCAAGGAAACACACAGACACCAATCGGAAACTCTCAGACAACTAATGAAAGCTCTCAGCCAACGCGTGCTTGAATACTACAATATTTCGATTTAATCACTCGAAGTGTCTGATTACAACTGAACTCTCTTTATATAGGCTTGCATATCGGATACCTAATTTACATATCTACAGCGGGATTATTACAGTGTTAGTTACTCTAATTAAACAACTAAGAAGAGCCAATATTGGTATTTAAACATGCATAATGAATTGATCATACTGCCCGCCTCGAAATTTTAAAATAAAATGCGAACTATACTTATATAGAGATGTCTCAATTCGTGACTGAACGCCATGCTTGAATGATGAATTAAATTATGTAGGGATACCTTCCTTACACTATTACTCAGCATCAGGATCGGTGATAGGGAGGACGCAAATTTTCACCACAGGCCTGGTGAGTAGTGACCCCTTGGTTTTTACAGTAACAACATGAACTCGTCCATACTTCCAGGATGCACAGCCTCGACCTTACCTAGAAACCGTTTTGCAGGAGGTAGATTTTCGTCCTTCACTAATACAACGTCGTTGACTTTGACATCGGTTTGCGGGTGCTTCCATTTTCTACGTTGTTGTAAGGTATGAAGATATTCCTTCGAACACCTCTTCCAAAAGTTTTGGAGAATTTACTGAACTTGTTTCCAGCGCGTGAGTCTATCAATATTCATTTCAAGAACATTCTTTTCTGGTACCAATTTGATCGAGGTCCCAATCAAAAGATGAGCTGGAGTAAGTGCCTTCAAATCATCAAAGTTTGGAGACCCAGGTGGGATGAAATTGCACTTAGTACCATCGTTAGCAAGAATTTCAGTTAAGATGGAATTTTCTGAGCATATTTCATGAAATTTTGCACGAGTGCCAAACAGATGAAAAGACAAATGTTCCCTTTTGTTATCTTTGATGTTCTTAACTTCGAGATTTTGATGTTAATTTACCCAGCGAAATCTACGCCACTATGTACAAATGGTCTCAATAGTGTAACTCGTTGTCGTGGTAAGTTTGCCATGATCTGAGAGAGAAATTTTGGTCTATTTCGAATGCAAACGATGCAACGTTGAAGGTATTTCCTGCCAGGTTTCTACCCTTGATTGCCCAGTATTTGTTTCTGATATGCGATAATGTTAACTGCGGTCCACCATGTAATGTTGACAAGTGAGCATTGCGAATTATTAACGACGATCAATTATTATTAGAAGGAAGAATGATCGGGTGTTTTTCTTGATATGTGAGGAGTGAGTATTCCAATCGGCCAACTACTCGCAAATGTCATTTGTCGTCTATGAAAGGGTTCAATGGTAACAGCCGACTTTTTGAGCTAATAGGTTTATTTGCTTTAAGATCAATTAATTCCGAGCTAAACATTTCACCTTGTACGAAGAGTCTCAAGCTGTTATTCGCTTTAGTTTATTCTTGCGTAGTCAGAACGCCAATCTGCCTATCACCTCGCCGTACTTGCAGATTATTACAAAGGTTTACTTGCAGGGTATTAGGTCGACTGATTTGCAAATTACTGACGAATCTGTGGCAAGTCGCTGTCACACGTACTAGTTTGGAAAGTGAAGAATACTTATCTAGTAATGACCAAGTTTCCGCCTGAGTCTGATGCAAGCTAATCTGATTTACTCTTTCCTCTAGATCCAGTCCTGATGTATTGTAGTTTGGTGTAGTGGGCAGATGGAGTGGGTCAACTTGTAGGAAGTCAGGTCCGTACTACCACAATATATGATGTCTTAATTCTGAGGGTTATATGCCTCGACTGGCACAATCAGCTGGATTAAGTCTGGTAGGAATATGGTGCCATTGATCAAAGCTTAGAATACCTTGAAATTCACTAACCCTATTGGCAATAAAAGTTTTCCAGCCGTTTGGATGGCCTTTTAACCATGAAAGCACAACGCTGGAGTCTGTCCAAGCATGTAAGATACATGTTTCTTTTACATTTCCTTAATAATTTGGCTACTAATATTGCACCACACAGTTCAAGACGTGGCACACTTATTTGTTGTATAGGTGCCACATTCGTTTTCCCGGTTATCAGGTGGAATCTTACTTCACCATTTACATTGATGATTTTTAAATAGACTACAGCTGTATATGCTGCAGTTGAAGCATCCGAGAACCCATGAAATTCGAAGGCACGATAGTTTTCCTTTAGCCCATTCCAACGTGGAATTTCAAACGTTTCTAGAATATATAAATCCTCATGACAGCGGAACCAATCCTTAGCCATGTCCGCAGGTAACGGATCATCCCAATTTACCCCAAGCAGCCACAAACGCTAAAACATAATTTTTGCGACGATTATTGTGGGCGTAATTCAGCCAAGTGGATCATAGATTCTTGCTGCATTTGATAACAAGCTCCTTTTTGTAGGAATATCAATTGCTGGAAGTAGTTGTACCTTTGTTTTATTTGATTCAATATGGGACTCCAATAGACTCCTAAATCTGTAACCTTCGGAAGGCAAGCGGGGTGACCTATCACCCCACCACTCGAGAAAAGTCCTAATAGTTTTTGTTTCTGTTGTTATCTCTATATTTCGTTCGGTCTATTCTATAATTGGAGCGAGAGTAATCAGTTGCACAGCTCAATGCGTCGTGGTAGGTCGTTGTTTTTGTAATATTGACTATGCGGTTGCCAATCACCCCAGTTGCTATTTACGTAACTCTTTTTTTTTGTATTGATAAGATATATGCTTGTTTTTTAGGTTAAAATGGCTTCATTTTCGTATGATCAAATTGAAAACTATTTCCAAAGAATTTCCGCAGCAATTATTTAGAACAACTGGCCTTACAATTTGCGGAGCCGTCTATGACGCGTCGTTTGACAACGAATCTGCCACGAGAATTAGAGAGTAAAATACGGGTTGTTCTAAATATGAACCAGGAACCTGCTGGAGGCGAACCCCCGGTGAAATTACAAAAGCAGGCAAGATGTGCAACATGTCCAAGAAAATGAGACAAAAAAGTTAAAACTTTTTGTGCAAAATGCAAATTGCCCGCATGCTCTGAACATCGTATGAATTTTTGCCTAAACTGCATTTCATAAAGAAAATTTAATGTTAGAATTATAAAAACAGTGATAATAAGACTGTTTATAATTTGTAATAAAACAGGCTACTTGATCTGATAATAAAAACATGTGATTTTTCATGCAACATAGTGTTATTTCCAATTGAAAGTGGTGGGGTTACGCACCACCCCTGTTGCTATTTACGTAGAAGAAAAAAGCCTTGCCTGCCTAAGGTTATATTGCTCGATTCAGAAAAACGCCATCCTATCCGTTGCAAATCTTGACAATCCTATGAATTTTTTTTTCAGAATCTAATTATTAAATTGTACTAACCTATTCCTAGTTTAAAATAAAGTCGGTTATATACATAGACAGGTTGCACATAACCTGTATTTAATTATTAGTACCTTCACATACATTAGATTTTATTGGACATAGTGTTCCGTGAAATAAAAGCATTAACTTAAGTCTGAGGTAAGATATATCAGAACATCACTGCAGGCTGCACCTAACCTGTATTTACATAGAATTTATTAAGATATGTGTGATTTAAACTAAATTAGGATATCACGACATGCTGAACTGAACAGGCAATTACGACAACTGGAGTTTTTTGAATTTTAATTTTCGTAAATAAAGTCCCATACAGATAACTCTTAGGGGACCGTGAGGATCGTAATTTGAAGTACATACGTAGCTTGCGATTACAATAACTAGATTTGGCATAGCACTTTTTAGTAATAGCGTATCGGAGTAGACTTAATGCGCATAAGGATATAGGTTTGAAAAATAGTAAGAATATATGTTTTCGAATAAGGCACAATATCATTGAATTCCGAATTGAACCCTTGTGATAAAATCTTTACGATTTGGTAAAATTGACCTGGGAGCAGCCTAGTGGCTTTCACTCCAATGGGGCGGCTATTCAAAGCTCTAACTCCGAGATAAGTACGGTTATCGAAAGTCGGAGCAGCTTATCAGCTTTCACTCCAATAATCAAAAACACGCACTATTTTTGTATGGCTAGTAAAACTGATTAATCACTAATCTTCTTTATTAAAATTCCCCGGGTTATTTATACATTGTTCTTACCTATGTTAACCTATGCTTACCATACTATATGCTTACGTATAAAAATAACCTCATACACTTGGAACTGATGATGACATATATTTATTGCAACGACAAAAATGCTTGGTCAGTGACGCAATCCTTATTCGCCGCGGCAAATGCATGTCAAGTGTTCTTTTTTGTGTTTTCTTTATTATTAATTTGGTTGACATAGTTCCGAGTGTACTTGGTGTCGAAATCTAATTTTTTTCTATTTAGCTTGTTTATGCATTGTAATGCATATTGATTTCGAAATTGTTGTGAATCGATTGACCGCAATAATTGTATATTAAATTATTGCAATCAATCGATTCATTGAAATTAATGCATACTACACCTTTCCCCCTTAGGAAAAAAAAATGTGTGTTTACAAGAAATTTTTTTTTTGATTTGTTTGTTTGTTTATATTTACACTTTGGTTATGTTAGGTCTTAATTGTTGGTGCCATTATGGCTTCTTATCGCTGATGTTTACTCATTTAGTTTATACGGTATGCTTATATAGTTGATTACAATGGTTACTTATAGCTTTGTTATTAGTTGTACTTAATTATCTATACCGGTGTGTAATCTAAATTAATATAATGTTTTATTTCTGCCTTTAACTTTCTATATTTCTTAGTCTATTCTTATGTATTTTGATCTTACTTTTATTTATATCTTCGATAATGCAATTTACGTTATCTATCGATTTAACTATATATGGTCCGCTGTAAAGAGGATCTAGTTTTCGTCTATTCTGTACTGTCATTAGTACCTTGTCGCCTATTTTAATTGATATTGGTTTGCAATTAGTATCTTTTACCTGTTTCGTTAGTACTTTAGATGCCTGGAGGTATTGTTTTGCTTTGCTTATAGCTTGTTGTAGTCTGTATTTCATTTCCTTACTATACAAGTCATAATTATATACGGCGTCTGGCCTATTAATTGTTAGTTCTGAGGGTATGTTTATGCTTTTGGCAAATATGAGTTCAAATGGTGTGTAACCATGTACTGTGTTTGGTGTGGTATTGTAGCAGAATGCGTAATATGGAATCCATGTATCCCAATCATTTCTATCGTCATTTACAAAGCACCTAAGATATTCATTTAAGCACTTGTGGTTTCTTTCCAGTGCTCTAATGGTTTCTGGATGTGCGGCAGTTGCGTATAGTTGTTTTATTTATAGTATGTTACATACTTCCGCAAGAACCTGATTTTTGTATTCTGTTCCCAGATCAGTTTTAATTTTGTTCATTGGTCCGTATGTTAGTATGAACGCATTCACTATTGCTTTTGCTACTGAATTTGTCCTTTGTGGGTATTATTACTATATATTTGCTTAGGTCGCATTGTATTGTTACTGCGTATCTGTTATCGTTGTTGGTTTTTGTAAATGGACCGACTGTGTCGATGGATACAATGTCGAAAACTTTCGTTGGTGTTGTGGTTATTTCCATATGCTCTTTATTACGTTTCTGGTGCTTATTTTTCGCACAGAGCTCGCATCTATTTACATATTTTCCTATTGTTTTCCTCATTTTTTCCATTTGTAAATTTCCTTCAGCTTTTTATACAGCCTTGATTGACCTAGATGACCTCCTGTAGGTGTGGAGTGATAATCGTGTAAGATTTTATTTATCTTCGTTGTTTCTGATATGAACTGTTGCGGTTTGAAAATCTTAATGTTTAGATTCTTTAATATCTTGTTTCCTAGGATTTTAAATGCGGTTAAGTTAATTGTTTTAAATATTTCACTTTCTGCAGAAAGTTTCAGAGCCTTGGTTTGAAATTGTTTGTAGATATCATTATCCAATACTTCGAGTACCTGCTCTAGTGCTGGCTCTACTGATTGGTTATTTTTTATATTTGTATACCGCTCATATAATCTTTCATACTTGTGCACTATACTAACTTTGATTTGCTTTTCTTTATTCCTGCAGTTCGTAATTTTTACCTTTAGTTCAGGCAATTTGACTATCTTTGTTGGGGATGATACCTCCCAAACGTGCAGTTGATCAGGCTGCGGGGTTATAGGAGTATTTACCATTTCCTCGGATATTACATTTGGTTCTTTTTGGTTTGTCATCGCTCGGGTTTGAACACGTCGGACATTGATTTTCTTCAAATCATCAATGTCAAGTTGTATTCTTGATATCAAATTCCTCTAAATCTAACCTCATTCGTGTGAGTTTAGATGACGGATTTTTCATTCCGAAGAGATATATTAAGGGTCGATGATCTGTTCTTACTGTGAATTTTCTGCCATAAACATAAGGCTTAAAATGGATAATTGCCCAATGTATTGCCGCGAGCTCCTTTTCGATTACTGACTTATTCTTTTCTCCGGCGGTAAATGTTTTGCTAGCGTATGCGATTGGGTGTTCTGTTCCGTCGATATTTTGTGACAAGATTGCTCCACACGCAGCATTTGAGGCGTCCGTAGAAATAATGAATTGGGTTTTGAAAGCAGGATGCTGAAGTATTATTGGGGATATTAAGCTCGATTTAAGGGTATCGAAAGATTTTTGTTGGGTTTCAGCCCATTCAAATCTTGTAGTTTTCCGGAGCAGTTTGTTTAATGGCAGTGCTATTTCTGCGAAATTGGGGATGAAACGGCGATAGTAATTACAAAACGCTACGAATCGTCTGACTTCGTCGGCGGTTTTTGGGATAGGATAGTTTTTCACTACCTCGTATTTTGAGCTGTCTGGGCTTATGCCTTGTGATGATATTCGGTGTCCAAGATAGGTGACTTCTGTTTGGAAGAATTTGCATTTTTCAGGATTCAATTTTAGGTTACGTTCTCGTAATCTGTTAAATACTGTTTGCAAATTTTTAATGTGGTGTGTTTGTGAACATCCGACTACTATGATATCATCAATATATAGAAAAGCTATTTCCGGTGTCAAACCAGTCATAGCGATGGTCATCATCCATTGGAAATTGTTTGGGCTTATGTTAAGTCCAAAAGGGAGTCGGGTGTATTGGTAGTGACCTTGATTAGTTGAGAAAGCTGTGAGCTTTCTAGAAGATTTTTCTAGTGGTATTTGGTGGAATACGGACATAAGGTCAAGTGTAGAGAAATATTTGGCTCGGCCCATTTGTTATGGCCCAATATAAGGAAGATTCTTCTTCCAGCAGCCAAGGGCGCATTCTAGCGAAATAATCAGCAATTGCTAAACAATAACCTCTCATGCTATTGTTCTGCAACTGTCGGTTATTGTGCAGATTAGCCCAACAGCTGGCTGCGATGAGCGCTTAGTGGAGCAATCGACAATTACAATAATAATTAACCTCGCAAGTGATTATTATGTAAGGCGATTGTTTACTACTAAGCGACTCAGGTGCTGCAACCGGTAGAACAAACGACAAGGTTGTTGTCGTTTGTTTACATCCGCGTTGTGAGCGAAGAAAGCTTACTTCCGAGTATAGTTTCATAAAAGACCAATGACTGGTCTGTCGAGTGCAGTAGTATTCTCGCCGTTAAGCGTTCAGTTTAGAGTCGCGTTTTTCCAAGTTAGCGTGAAGTAAGAGTGCGGGTCGTGAATATTTTTAACATTGTTGAGATAGGGCAGTTTTGCGTAAAATAAAGGTTTATATATGAGTAATTCGAGTGTTGTCATTTTTTCAATCAGTTTTATTAGAGTTAATCGTTGGATAATTGTTCGATTGTAATTGGGACACGACATTTTGGCGCAGCCGGTTTAAAAAGGTATTGTATTTTTAAAATTTTTATATATTGGGAGTTAAGTTTTTTTTTTAGCTGCTCCAATTTTTCTTAAACAATATTACGTTAATTAAATAGGTGCAAAGCCTCATTTGGCTTCGCCATTTATTTAACATTAATTTTAGCTACTCCATTTACTTTTCAGCCTAAAGTAGTTGATTGAGTGATTGAGTTTAGGATAATGCTTCTTTCTTGCAGATAAAAAGTGTTAAAGTTAAAATAAAATAATGTTGTAAGGTGGAAAATTTTGAAGAGAATCTATGTTTTAGCTAGTGAGAATTAGAAGTTTTTTCAACGTCGTGTTCGGTTTAAGCGTTGATGATACGCGCGTCTATTTAACTTATTGCGTTAGTTAGTTGCTTTACTACACTAGTTTTTTTTGCGAGAATAATTTTGGGTTCAAGTAACGTATGGTTAGTTATGTTTGTTTGTGATTGTTTATATCTTAGTAAGGGCAAATAAAAATTTAGAGAAAGCATGTTTGTGAGCATAATAGCTGAATTCAGAGTAACTGCGTGTGGTAATTTTGATAGAGTTTTGAACGCTTAGCGTTAGATACGAGTGGGTATGTTGTTCGGCTAAGAAAGATACGAGTGTTGCGAGAGATCTTTTCTAGAGCAATTTGTATAAAATTTGCGATTCCATGTTTATAGACGCTAGAATTTAGCTAACCGATCATACACGTAGGTACATACAACAAACGTGCTAAACAGCTTTTCGTATTACGGCGCATTTACATAATTTTTGTGCAATTTTTTTTTAGGGTACAGTGAAAACTGATTCAAGATTTGTTTTGTGTTGTTTTTTTTTGTAGTCTAAAATAAAAATTTTAAAAAATATTGGATTTGTTTTTGAGAATTTTGTGGTTAAGCAATAGGAGACTAAGGATAATATACAGTAAGTTTAGAAGACTAATCGTTGTTTTGTTTAATGGTCTCGAGTATAGTGACGGTAATTTCAGTTGTTTTATATAAGGATAGGAGTTGTGGGGAATAATCCGTGGCAGCGTATCAATGTCTGCATGGTACTAGCTTTGTTATATACCTTAAATGTACACAGGTAGGAGTAATATATTAACTAGGGAGGAATTAGCACGCTATCAGGCACATGAAAGGGAATCAGAACTGAAAGCACAAGAGCTTAAGGAATGTCAGACAATATTGCAGAGTTATGAACAGGACTGGCAATATATAGAGGAGCATATAACGGGTGAGTTACGGAAAAGGTGGACAGAAAAAGAGGCAGAGAAATTACTGGAGAAACTGAATGAGAGTGCTAAAAAAAGTACAAAAGGCTAAGCCTTAGATCTACTGGTGACAGCAGCATTCGAAGTTATCCAGAGCCGTGAAATAGAAGCAGAACAAGCATTGGAGGAAACCCAGAAAGAAAAAAGGGCTCTTAAAGAATATAGAATCGCTAAAGGTACAGCTAAAGGAGGCCGAGGAAGCTACAGCAGAACTAGAGAAAGAGTTGGGGCTCGATAAATCTTCACAGAGAAGTCCGAATCAAGACAATAATAAAGCGATCACGAGTAAGGGGTTCAAGCCAAGGAAATTATTATTCTGGGAACAGCCTAAGGAGCAGAAGCAACATTCAGAAACAGAGCAAAGTAGAAGAAAGAAACAGGAGTTAGCGTCGAGTGGAAAAGAGGGAAGCGAACGAAACCAAATAAGACATAAGGAAAGTGGAAAATCAAACGAAGATCACATGAAAATGGTGGATATACACGATAAAGTGATGGACTTGGTCGTCAAGTACGTACCCATGTTTTCCGGAGATCGATCTCCAAACTGGTGAAAGAGGTGTACAGATTCTTAAGCTGCGGCAAGAATTTGTACGACCGACTGAAGCCTGAGAAGCAGAACATTTTTATGAAATGTGTGAAGTATCGGTTGACAGATGATGTAAGTTCAGAGGAACCAAAATATTTTGAAGCTCTGCAATTGATAATTAAAACAGCTTATATGCCGAAGAAGTCATTTAGTGAATTGCGAACGGAGATGGTGGCCTGCAGGCAAAGACCAGGTGAAGACATCCGAGAATTTGCGGACCGATTGAAGGAACTGTTGAGCCAGATCAAGACAGCCGTATCAGCAAAGTACCCGGACAAAGACGGAGGACTAATAGCGGAGTTAGAGTCTGATGCAGTGGCAACCTTCAAGGGTGGTGTGTTTAATCATGCCACTCAGGTACATCTGACGAGAAGGAAGTTCGAGTCTCTGGAAGCACTGCGTGAGGAAGCGACTTACTTCGAGAAGGATGCAAAACGTCTTCAACTTCGGCCATCAGGAGTAAGGGAAGTGTTTAAGAGTAACGGCGGAGCCCCTCAGAATAAGTGGGAGCCCAGGTTGGCCAAGAAGGATCCAGGGAGGCCATCTCAGTCAAATGTAAGAGAATACGGAGGAACCCCGCCCAGAAATAGTCAGCGAGGTTCTAAGCAATGCTTTCGATGTGGAAAGGAGGGACACTTCGCAAAGGAATGTGGTGCGGAACGACAGCCGTCATTCTGTACCAGATGCCGAGGCTATGGTCATGTAGCGATGGAATGTAGGAAGCAGCAAGTGAGATTCGCGAATGTAGCCAGAAGCGGAAGAAATGAATCTCGAGAGGAAAGGGAAGTTTTATACTGCCAGTTTTGCAGAAGTTGCGATCACTTCACTGAAAACTGTCGGCGGAAGTACTTAGCAGAGCAAAACAGTCGACAGTTGGGAAACGGAGAGCGGCAGCTGGGGAATTCATCCACAGCTGCCTTCCATTGACAAAATCAGAATTTTTTAAAAATCAAATAAAGGAAACCAGTACACTAGAATTAAGCCCATTAAATAATAACATAATTACAGTAGGATCAGACATAGGAGTGGAAGATAGATTAACATTACTTGTGGATACTGGAGCGACTTGTAGCATAATTAAGATAAGTCGAATAAAAAAAAATACACCCGTACAGACTCAACAAAGGATAATGATAGGGGGATTATTTGGAGCTCAAAACAGCTCGATGGGAACTTGCAAGGCCCGTTTACGCATCGGTTCAGTCATTCGGTCCTGTGAATTCCACACGATTGAAGACACAGACTCAATACCAACCGATGGGATACTGGGGATGGACTTTCTTAAAGGCAAGGCCATCATCGATTGTATAGATGAAAAGGTAGCAATACAAGGCGAGGCAAGACCTGTGAAACAAAATCTACTCTTCCGAAACATAACAGGAAATGAACGTGTCGAGACAATCGTCTTGAAGAAGAGTACGGAAAAACGCACAAGTACACCGAGCATTAATAAAGTCTTGGTTACCTCAGCGGAGGAGGTAAAAAATAGGATTCAAGAGCGGATGTCAGCATTGAAAGATATTGTGAGTAAATCAAATGGAGCTGTGGATAGTATAAACAGGTACCTAGGGAGGGTGAATAGTAGTAGTAAAAAAGAGAATACGAATCCAGCTGAAGACGAGACTGAATTAGATAAGTGGGACACCAAGATAGAAGAAATGATGCAGGTAAATCACACAAGTATAGAGCCACAGTTAGGCGGATGTGAAGGAAGCACTTTTCCAACAGCCCCTCGCTTGGGAACCGAACAAAGGGTTAAAAGTGTTAAAACAGAAGCATCCTTAAGGTGGCCTCAGGAAATGTGGGGTGAATCACACATGGCAGAGGGCGATGGTGAAGATAGGGAATCCAAACCTCCTCGCAAGGAGGTGGGACTTCTTAAATTTGGACCCAAGATACCGGAGAACCAGCGGAACCACCCACAGATGAGGAAGCCACCATTTGCCAGACATAATTCAAGTTCAACTTTCAGGCTAGAAGCCAGGACAGAACAACTGGTAAAGATAGATGTGGCCAGTCAAGAAGAGTTGGTATGCATGGCGGCGGAAATCAGACCAGGAGTATATTGTGGGAACACTATAATTAAACCTAGGAATGGACAGGCCTTTGTGGGTGTTATTAACGCCCGAACAGAACCGGTTGAAATTATGAATTTTCAACCTCAATTAAAAAGATTAAACGAGTTTGTAATATACCCATTCTCACACCCTAGAAGTAAGACCCACGCCAGCCAACACCGACTTAAGCTCATGAGGGATTCGTTAGTGCTGGAGGAAAGTCTTAATGCAGAAGAAAAAGAGTCCGTTGCTCAACTCTGCTATGAATATAGCGATATTTTTTATTTACCGGGAGATAAGCTCACGTACACGTCAACGAAAACTTTCAAATTGCCACTTATGGCTAACGCAGGCCCAATACATAAAAAACAGTACAGGATGCCAGAAGCTCACAGGGAAGAATGCCAGAAACAGCTAGCAAAGCTTCTAGAAGAAGATATCATAGAACCCAGTAAAAGTCCATTCAATTTTCCAGTTCTACTTATCCCTAAAAAGGGAATGGATGAAGATGGTAATCGGAAGTTTAGACTGTGCATAGGCTTTGGAGAACTGAACAAAGTGTGCATCCCTTACGCATATCCTCTCCCACGAATAGAAGATATATTGGACAGATTGGGTCACTCCAGGTACTTCTCCACGTTAGATCTAGCTAACGGGTACCACCAAGTACTAATTGATCCAGCAGATTGGGAGAAAACAGCATTCAGTACCAATTTCAATCACTTTCAGTATAAGCGATTGCCATTTGGACTAAAAACTGCTCCCCCATTCTTTCAGTCGTTATTGAATGGGATTTTGACAGGGCTTCAAGGGATAAAATGCTTCGTTTATCTAGATGATGTGGTCATCTTCGCAAAAAATTTGGATGAACACCACGAGAAGCTACGGGAGGTATTCCAGCGTTTTAGGGAACATAATTTAAAACTTCAGCCTTCGAAATGCCAATTTTTGAAGAAGGAAGTTGTGTACTTAGGCCATGTGTGCTCAGAAAAGGGAGTAAGGCCGGACGAACGGTTAGTTAAAGTAGTGCGTGATTTTCCAAGACCACGAACTATGCATCAAGTACAGTCGTTTCTGGGACTAGCTAACTATTGCCGAAAATTCGTACCGAACTTTTCTAAAATCATGGCCCCCATTACGAAATTGCTGAGAAAAGGGGTAAAATTTAATTGGGACTCTAAATGCGACAAATCCTTTGGTATTATAAAAGAGGCTTTAACTACGCCACCTGTCTTGGGTTACCCCGATTTTGGTAAGGAATTCACATTAATTACAGATGCAAGTGGAGAATCCTTAGGGGCAGTCTTAGAACAAGAAGGAAAGCCGCTAAGCTATGCCAGCCGTACTTTAAATCCTGCTGAGAGGAATTATTCTACCACCGAACGAGAGATGTTGGCCATCGTATGGGCTGTGCGGAATTACAAATGTTATTTTTTATGTAGGCATTTTAAAGCTATATCCGACCACCAGCCTTTACGCGGAATTTTTAAAGTAAAGGATACCACATCCCGTATGGTGAGGTTTCATCAGAAATTGTCTGAATATGACTTTGAGATTATTTATAAAACGGGCAAGCAGAATAGTAATGCAGATGCATTGAGCCGAATTCCCCAAATCTCTAATGGTAGAGACGAAGAAAAGACTACAGAGTTTCCATGTTTTGCAGTAACTCGAGCTGAAGCCCGAAGGAAAATGGCATTAAACGAAAGTCAAAATCGGGAATCCGAAGACGACTGGGACGTGATGAGCGAGTGTGAGTTGATTGCCGGAAGAGCGATAAGACAGCCAGAGCCAAAATTAATTTCGGACCCGAAGGAAGTACAGATGATCTTGAAAGATTATCATGACTCTAGGTTCGGAGGACATTTTGGACGAACTAAGACGTTCGACAGAATTAAGCGTTTCTACCGCTGGAGGGGGATGAAGGGTGGGATCGCAAGATATGTTCGACAGTGTGTAAAATGTCAGAAAAACAAGCACACGCGAACCATTAAGATGCCTATGGTAGTGAGGGAAATTTCAGAGAAACCTTTTGACAAGGTTTACGTCGATTTGGTGGGACCTCTACCCGTGAGTCACAATGGCAACAAATATATCCTACCATTAATGGATGATCTTACGAGATTTGTTGACTTCGTGGCTATACCAGATCAAGAGGCGAATACCGTTGCCCGAGCTTTGTTTGAACAGATTCTGAGTCGTTACTCACTGCCGAAACAACTGGTAACCGATCAGGGGGCGAATTTCACAGGAGAAATTATGAAAGCTCTCTGCAAGATGTTAAAGGTAAAAAAATTGCAAACCACGGCATATCATCCTCAGTCGAATGCGGTAGAGAGGCAACATTCTACTTTGGCAAACTATTTGAGGAATGGGTATATATATATTTGGATCGGGAACCACAAGCATGGGACGAATATTTAAGAACGGTGGCTCATGCGTATAACAGTACAATACATACAGGTGTTGTGAATATAAATCTTGATGCTGATCAATTGATGTTATCATAGAACGAAACAACTAATTGATCAGCATTTCCTCATTGAGTTATTGCTTTGCGAGATACTAAGTAAGACCTCGCACAATAAATACAATGCATACAGGTCTTACTTAAGTGTGCCAACGGTAGCCCCATTAAAAGTTGCAGTGTATCGCATTTCATAACAAACTGAAAATTATTTGGTTTGTTGTGAAAGCGCGTATACTAAACAGCAAGTGGCTACATAAAAATATTCTAATGTGACGCAACATAGCAATGGCCCAGAAATGAAACTAATAAGTGAGGTGACATGGTAACTGGCCGGAGAAAGCTCTGTGAGTTGTCTTAAATATTTAAAAGAGTCAGGTTACAAAGACTCGTTCGTGCGGTTTCAAATAAAATAAACGCGATTGAAGGGAAGAAGTTTTTTTAAATAAATGATTTTAATTTGAAGAATAGTTTTTATTGCGTTATGAACTTCCCTAATTCGATTGAAATACAACATTTGGCGCAGCCGGTAGTGTTTAAATAGTGTGGGCAAGATATTATACACCCTCAAACCTGAAATTGAGTCTGATTGCGGGGCGCTATTCGACCTACAGAATAATAAGAAAAACAAAAAGGAAGAAAAGTGAAAAAAGAGAAATCTGTTTAAGAAAAGAAAGTGTGTGAAAAGGTGCAAGTGCAAGTACCTGACAACTCGCAGCTGAAACTGGAGCAGTACAAACGTTGAAATTTATTTTGAAGCAGTATATCTCCCAAGGAATTGAAAAAAAAATTGTAAGATTTTTATATCTTTTTTTTATATATATATGTATATACCTAAGTATGTTCAAAGTCGTACGACAAAAGAAAGTACCATTGACTCAAGTTTTCCTTTTATGACTGTTTTTATTTTTCTATTTGCTTTCATTTTTATCTATTACTCCCATTAGTGCTTTGCTGATATACGTATAACAAGACTTCATAAGGATATATTAAATATTTATTTATTTACAATAAAAATTACCAAAGAATTGCAACATATGGCTGGTATGGAATATTTTTCTATAATACCCAAAAGGTGTAAGGTGTATGTGTAAAAGGGTAAGGTGATTTATACTCTTGGTCTGTGTGTCCACAAAATTTTTTTTTTTTAATAACAAATGTAAATGTGAATGTTGAAAGATATTTTCGGTGCATTTGAAGAGCTTAAATTGCAACGACATAGTACCATGGAATCAAGTTTCTTTTTCTTTTAACTCTTTAACAGTTTGATTTTACTTTGTTTCTCTTATTTATTATTCCCATTCTTTCAACAAGCTTCCTTATGTAGGGGAGAATCTTTAAAAAATCTTTAAGTAATCACACTTACAAGTGTTACCTGGAAGACAGTGATAAAAATCTTAAATATACGTTAAAATAAGCTTCTCGAAGATATCTGCCTTGTAATAATTTTGGTAGTAACTAAGGGAAACTTATGAAAGACAAAATATGATTTATATATTTATATTCCATTATTAAATATTACTCATCATAATTTTTTTCTTGAATACCATATTACGTTTTTTTTATGATTAAATTTGGAACTGTTAAGTTAAAAAACTTTTGGTTATTTTTAACATCAATATATCTTTAGACAAGAGCATTCTTCTGAAAGCTTCAACCTCAACCCTATTTTTGAAATTATATTGAAAAAAAAAACAGAATAAAAAAGAACTTGGAAATTTTATCATGTCTAAAATCTACCAAATGGAATAAATTCCGATTTTTTTAACCCTCCTCCCCACACGCTTTAGAGGAAGAGCAGCCACCTCGTTAGAGGGGACACAATTTAAAAATTTCAGCGAATTAGAGACCAAAATTCATAGCAAACTGGTTATCACAAAGAGCTACGTGACCTTAGTAAATGAGCTCCGTATGCTATACCAGATGCCTGGAGAGACGTTGACAGATTTTGCACACAGAGTGAAAGTATTATATAAAAATTGTGTCTCAAAAATTTCTGAGCGTCATAAAGGTGATGCTGCTAAAGCAGTAGGAACCGAGCTTATGGAAACGGCCATATATGTGCTTAAAACAGGGATAATCAACCCTAACCATAAAATCCACCTTATGCAAGATACAAGTCAGGAACTGTCTGTAGTAATCGAGAAGGCGGAAAAACTTGAGGAGATAGAAAGGCAAGCAATGTCGATGTACCATAACCCTTTGGGCGTTCAATTAATGAACCCATCAATGGGAAGCGTATATCCAGTTGCGAATAATTTAATGGGGATCCAACAAAATCCAAATTATTACCAAGTACCTTCTCAAGAGAATAATTCTTACAGTGGAAGAAGATATTCGGCAAACAAACGTCAAGAAAACGATAGGCGGAATCCGCCTCCCATTAAATGTAGTCTCTGCAATAAGGCAAACCACACTTTCTCCGAATGCTTCCAGCGGAAAAAAGCAGGGTTCTGCAATAACTGTCAAAGTTATGGACATGTCGCCCAGAATTGCAGAAAGAGAACCACTTACCAAAAACCTCAGATAAATTCGTTACAAACTAATGGAAGGCCAGTCTCGCATGCAGCATTTTTTACAAGGCCACTCCAACGATGTGAATTTTGTCAAAGAAAGGGACATACTATGACCAACTGTCTAGCTAAGCAAGAGTGGGACAGCAAGATACCACAAAGTGCTCAAAGAACAAACAATTACTAGGAAAACTAGATGTAGGCTTACGACGACACCGCGGAAGCCTGGAGAGTACCAATGAAAACCGGTGTCAGCCCTCCCAAGCTCCTAAGTGCTCAGTTAAATTACCGTTGGATATAGCAGCTAATTCCACGGTCGAGCTCTTAGTCGACACGGGAGCTGAGTTAGCTTAATAAAAAAGTCGGCATTACAAAACAATATTAAGATTAATCAAGGTAATAAAACAAACCTTAACGGCGCTTTTGGAGAAGGTCAAACAGTAGGAACATGCAAGGGGAATTTCCTACTTAAAACCCCACAAGCATGTGAATTTCATGTAGTAAAGGACAACGAGAATGTACCTTGCGATGTCATACTAGGCTACAATTTCTTGTCAAAAGCATGTAATATTAAGGGTCCACATAAAACCTTAGAGTTCCCAGTCTCAGAAGTAAATAATACAAACTTCGCTATACCACTAAACTCTCACATAGAAAAGAAGGGGTTGAACATAGAAGACAGTCCCTTCGAAAAGTTGAAAAACAGAAAGTCAGTCCATTTTCCAAAATGGGAACTTGGGAAGCTGGAATCTGTAAGTTGCTACAATCGAAGCGATAATAAGCAACGCCAACTGAATCGATTAGGAAATGTGAAGGTTCAGAGTAAAACCCACATTCCTGCCCGCTCAGAAAAAATTGTGAGAATTCCAGTGGAAAGTAATGGTGAATTTGTATGCATGTCAAAGGAGATAAGACCTGGTATATTTGTAGCAAACTGTTTAACAAAGGCAGCAAAAAAGGAAATCACAACTATAATACTTAATTCCAGTAGTAATGATGAAACTCTAGACCATGTTGAATTAGAATTACACCCGATTGAAGATTATCACATTACAAATTGGAATGAAATCAATAATACCTCTAAGGTTAAACCAAATGTAGGAAGTAAGAACTGCATACACTACATAGCCGACAAGACCAGGCGGAACAGGATACTGGATGAGGAAATCGTGTTGGATGAAAGTCTCAATAAAGAGGAACAGAAGGCATTGCAAGAGTTATGTCATGAGTATAATGACATTTTTTTATTACCAGAAGATAAATTATCATACACAAATTCTGTAAAGCATGAAATACATATTAAACAAGATCATGCGCCTGTAAATCAGAAAATGTATAGGCTACCTGAGAGACAGAGATATATTATCCAGGAACAAGTGGAAGAAATGCTTAAAAATGATATTATTACACGGAGTATCAGCCCGTGGAACTCACCTCTTCTAGTAGTACCTAAACGGGATGGTCCGAATGGAGAAAAACAGTGGCGAGTCGTTGTTGACTTCCGAAAATTAAATGATATTACTATAGGTGATGCCTTTCCCTTACCAAGGATTGAGGACATATTCGATCAACTAGGCCACTCAAGATATTTCACAACACTAGATCTGGCCAGTGGTTACCATTAAGTGCTAGTTGACGAAAGAGATCAATCCAAGACAGCTTTTAGTACTCCACATGGACATTTTGAGTTCAAAATAATGCCTTTTGGGTTTAAAAATGCTCCAGCAAGATTCCAACGCTTAATGAATCACGTCTTAACTGGCCTTCAAGGATTCAGATGTTTTGTGTATTTGGACGATATTGTCATATACGGAAAGAACTTATTGGATCATAACGGGAAGTTGAGAGATGAGTTTGAGAGATTGCGAAGGAATAATTTAAAGCTGAAAATTGAAAAATGTCATTTCTTACGAAAAGAGGTAGTGTACTTAGGACACAAATGTTCTACTAAAGGGGCTTTACCAGACCCTTCGAAGGTAGTTTGCGTCCAAAACTTTCCACAGCCGAAAACTGTGCGACAAGTTCAGTCTTTTCTTGGTTTAGCAAATTATTATAGGAAATTCATCCCTAGTTTTTCTAAAATTTCCGAGCCCCTCAACAAACTTCTACGGAAAAATACTAAATACAGACCAATGTGAAGAGGCATTCAACAAACTCAAGGAGTTGCTTATCTCACCGCCTTTACTAATATATCCCGACCTCGACAAACCCTTCATATTAACGACAGATGCCAGCGGAGAAGCATTGGGTGCGGTGTTAGCTCAAGGGAAGATCGGTGAAGAGCAACCCATTGCTTACGCAAGCAGAACCTTAAATAAAGCAGAACGGAACTACTCTGCCACCGAAAAGGAATTATTGGCAATAGTGTGGGCCACACGGAATTTCCGATGTTATTTATACGGCCGCAGGTTCACTATCTACACAGACCATAAACCCTTAAAAGGCATCTTCAATAGTAAAGATCCCTCCTCACGTTACTTCGATTTCATCATAAGCCTTCGGAATACGACTACAGTATAGAGTACAAACCAGGAAAATTTAATAAAAACGCTGACACACTCAGCAGAATTCCCTCTAACGACAACAGTGACAATATGAATAAAGACGAAGGCATTCAGATAACCACAACAGCACAAGTTCACCACGAGATGGATTCTGAAGTTGAAACAAAATTTTGTCACCCATCCTGTCATGTTTTAACCAGGGCACAAAGAAAAGTAAATGAGGAAGACCTCAAAGAATTGGAAAATGGGAGCCCAAAACCCAAGGAGAACGGAAAGCCAGACGAGAAGGATCCCGATACTAGCTCAGTTAGTTCAGAGGAGTCCATCAACGATGAAAGAATAACAGTTCTGAGTAACCGGAATGACATTAATGTCATTCTACGAGATTACCATAACTCACCCCTTGGAGGGGGCACTTAGGAATCTATAAGACATACAAACGCATAAGGAGAAACTACAAATGGAAAGGTATGCTAAAAGACATCGATAAGCATATTAGGAAGTGTGTTCCATGCAGCAAAAACAAACATGGAAAGAACATCAAAATACCTATAATAATTAGTAGTGTTGCCGAAAAGCCATTTGATAAAGTATATATAGATATAGTCGGACCTCTGCCAGAAACCCGCAATGGTAATAAATATATCCTTACACTCTTGGATGACACAACCAGGGTGTTTTATGGCAAACCTTTAAAAAATGGCGAGGCTATCACAGTAGCTGACGGTTTTTACAAACTAATGATGAAATATAAGATACTTAAAGCAGTAGTCACAGACCAAGGCGCAAACTTCACTAGCGACCTTTTCAAACAATTATGCAAACTATTTAAAGTCAAGAAAATACAAACAACAGCTTACCACCCACAGGCAAATGGTGCTCTGGAAAGAACACATGGACCTTTAATTGACTACCTGAAGAACATTGTGTATGATAACATAACGGAATGGGACCAATGGCTCGAGGAAGCAGTACATGTGCGTAATCACTCACCACACTTAGGAGGAAAACATACCCCTATGGAAGCATTGTGGGGATTTTATGATCCACCTCCTAATAACTTAAGAAAAGAACCTGAACCTATCTATAATTTTGATGATTATGTCAGCATAAGAAGAAGAAAAATGCAATTACTTCATAAAATGGTAAGAGAAAAATTGCTAAAAAGCAAACTAAAATCCAAAGAAAACTATGATAGGAATGCACGAAGTGTAAAATTTCATGTAGGTGACCGAGTTCTTTTAAGAAACCCTACTAAAAAACATAAACTGGCACCCATTTGGAATGGACCGTATGAGATTAAAAAGGTTAATAATGATGTCAATTGCACTTTACAAATTGGACATAAGTTGCGAAGAGTTCATAATAATAGATTAAAAACTTTTTAGATTTACGATTACCTCAAAGCCTAATTTATCGCGACTATCACTAAATTCGATTTATTATCTACAGATTATGCTACTGTGGTTTTTTGCAATAATACCCTGGGTGGCACCTCAGGCAGATGTAATACCTCTAAGTCCCACTGGCGTAATGTTCGAACAGATATCACCAGCATACATGTATGTGCACACATGGGTCATATATACGCAAATCCAGATGATGCAAGAAACCGAAGCATTAGGCTTTATTGAAAAATGCGAGAAAACAATAGGGCATCTGTGCACACTACAGTTAAAGGATGAAGAAACCGAATCATGCAAAACATGGGAAACCGAGTTACGAAGGCAGGTAAACAAGGTTTAGGATAGGTTAAGAGATATAAATTTCTATTTGCAAGTTAGAAGTAAGCGAGGAATAGTTGATGGGATAGGTAGGGTGAGCAAATTTTTATTCGGTACTATGGATGACAGAGATTCCGAGCAAATATATACCAAACTGAATAACTTAGAAACTCAAGACTCTGAAAATGTGCATTTGATAGAAAAACAAATTAGCGTAGTCAAGTCAAAATTCAATGAAATAAATCAGGCATTTAAGAACGTTACGGAATACCAACAAAACTTAGAGGATCGCTTTAATGGGTTGGTAGAAAATGGAATTAATTCCACCGGAATTCTCAAATCGGATATATGAACCGTAAATATTAAAGCAGATATTAATGAAATATTGATATATATTTTACATCAGCTCCAACAAATATATCAACGGTTGACAAATGAATTATTGGTGATAAATGCCTTACATCAGCATACCTTACACCCTCTGATTTTGACAGCCAACGATATGTCACAAATATATAATGAAATCAGTAAAAGAGGCATGACAAACCTCTTGCTAGACTTCAAAACTGTCAGTCAAATAATTCAAACTGATTCTATACAGTTAGATAACAAACATTTCATCCATATCACGCTTCCATTGCCTGAAAATACAGTGTTTACACTTAATAAAGTATACTTATTGCCAACACCTATCTTACCCAAAAGCTCCGCTATTTTCATAATTGAGGCAAATTATTTCCTGAACAGCACTCGAAACCAACAGTATTTATAAATGACAACACTAGACTTTAAAGAACACTGTAAAAGGTCTACTACTACGAATGATATAATATATATTTGCTATCAAGCCCAACCTAGTACACTTATAGTTAACAATGCCAATTGCATGGCGAACTTATTCAATAACCCGCTAAGAGGACCTGCCCCTTGCGAGCACAGAATAATAAATAATACAGCTAATATCCTAACAAAAATGGTCAGGCAAAATTCTTGGCTGTCCGTATTTTTCTCAGAGGCAACTCTTTTAACAAACTGTAGTAATCATTTTGGTCATTTAACCATCAACGGTACTGGAGTCCTCGTTTTAAAACAACCCTGTACGTACACGTTAGAAAACTATAGACTTCCTTTCGAAAACAGTTTCAGTTATTATCCCCCAATACACCAACCCGAACTCTACAATGTTCCTAAAGTATCGTTCAAACAAGATCTTTATGACGAGCTACAAGGTAAATTTAATATTAACGCAAGTCTAAAGGTAAATACTCATAGGAGTCATAACTTCGCCCTCGTTAGTGAGAGTAAAGACTTAGATGATTTGGAAAGAGAAATAAATTCAGTTAAGTCAAGTAGGGAAAGAAAAAGGCATCAAATTCAAACCCATGCCAATACAGGAATAACCATAGCGTTAGTCGCTGGATTAATTTTGTGCCTAGCCCTAATATTCTTATTACGGAAAAGAAACCAAACTATTCAAGCAAAGTTAAAGCCCGTAATCTCATACCCTACTCCTCGAAGATCTCAAGAGATCGTAAGTATACCCCTGACCCCGATAGCAGTTTCCGAAATACCCGCAAAGCACCTGCCGGAAAAGGAAGAGCCAAACGCAATTCCTATTCCAGATAGCATCACTTCTAAAACGATTGTGTCACGGAAACTTGATCAAAAACCACCAAAATTACCCTTGAACGCACCCCACATGAAGCCATATATATATGAAGTTTAAAATCAAATCATGAAGGGCTTGAGAACAATGGTACGGTCAGAATTAAACATATATGTATGATTACAAGAAAATATTTTTATGGTTTAGTTATTTTTATATTACTATTTTTTTTATATATTAGTATCTTTTTATGACTTAGCTCAAATAGAGTAAATGATTTTTAATGATAAAGAATTGTAAATTTTGAAATAATGAAAATCAAACAATTTTCCACTGCAGGTACTGTGTAGTTGATTCTAATTTAGATTATGTATATTTAATTTCAACAGATTGTTTAAAAAAAATATATACATATATATACTGGGTAATCAACTGTTATTCTTTTGTTTTCTTTTGTAAAATGTATTGATTGTATAGCTACAGCCATAATTAAGAAAGACAAAATAAATAATAATTTTAAATTTCTCTTCGACCAAACTGAATATATATACATATATTGAATATATCTATATATTACGTAAAACTGTGCAACTGTGTTGATTCTATAGCTCAATATTTTTAAGAAAGAAAACATTATGTTTATTCGTACTCTTTTTCTATATATATTATTTATCAAATTGATTGATTTAAAATATCTATATCATATATTTTCGTATATGTAAAAAAAAAACAAACAAAAAAAACGAAAAAAAACTATAGAATATCTATCATTTAATTAAACTATGTACTCATATTATATATATTTTGTATTTGATACCTAAAACAAAAAAAAACGGGGTATACAACATGTATCTATAAGTCTAAAATTTGTACTAACTAATAATTAATTATACTGTATAAATTAACTGCCTACATTTGTCTAGAAGCCAACAGAAATTATACTTATATTATACATATATACGAACCAGAGCGTACGTAACTCAAAGCCAAACGAACAGAATAAAAAAATAAAAAAAAATATATATATATACTATATATATATATATATCGTATTATCACATTAAAAATAAAAGGGACTTCGTCCTCATCCATGGTTACCACATCATCTCGATCCCCTCGATGCCCTTTTCATCACGGGGGAGGGATGTTGTGAATATAAATCTTGATGCTGATCAATTGATGTTATCATAGAATGAAACAACTAATTGATCAGCATTTCCTCATTGAGTCATTGCTTTGCGAGATACTAAGTAAGACCTCGCACAATAAATACAATGCATACAGGTCTTACTTAAGTGTGCCAACGGTAGCCCCATTAAAAGTTGCAGTGTATCGCATTTCATAACAAACTGAAAATTATTTGGTTTGTTGTGAAAGCGCGTATACTAAACAGCAAGTGGCTACATAAAAATATTCTAATGTGACGCAACATAGCAATGGCCCAGAAATGAAACTAATATGTGAAGTGACATGGTAACTGGCCGGAGAAAGCTCTGTGAGTTGTCTTAAATATTTAAAAGAGTCAGGTTACAAAGACTCGTTCGTGCGGTTTCAAATAAAATAAACGCGATTGAAGGGAAGAAGTTTTTTTAAATAAATGATTTTAATTTGAAGAATAGTTTTATTGCGTTATGAACTTCCCTAATTCGAATGAAATACAACACAGGCACTAAACTCACACCGATGGAAACACTTTTCGGGTTTGCATCGAGAATTCCCAGCAGGTTACAAACCAAACCAGAACCATTATACAATAACAATAACAATAACAATATATATATTTCTGGATATAGTACACAAGATTAGTAATCTTCTAATTGTACAATTTTTTTATCAGGCGCTAGAAATAACTTAAAGTCTATAACAAACCACACTGAACATGTTGGCTAATAAAGCTTAATTAAGGTAAAAATAATGATAGGAAATAAACAAATAACAATATATATAAGAGAAAAGAAAGCAAAACTAAAGTAAGATAATGTATAAAGCTTAGTGATAAATTACTGCGAAGACAGAAAAAAAAAAAAAAAAAAAGACATGCGTGCATACAGTTAAGAAGACTGGAAACGTGCTCTTATAAGTCGTCTAAACGCGTTGACCGTGCCAGCCCCCTGTACACTTACAGGGAGATTGTTCCATAAACGAGCAATTTGAACAGGGTAAGAACCTTCCATGACTAATTTTCGGAAGCTAGGGATAATGATGTTTCGATTTCGCCGAGATGTTGTCATTTGAAAAAATTCTCTGAGATAACCTGGCTTACCTGAGTGCAACAAGTTATAAAGATATAGCAAAGCTCTTTGTTCCAGGTAAGCGACCAAAGAGTAGCCAAGTACCTGCAGTCGGTAAGGGGAGACATGGTCAAATCTGCGTAGTCCATAAACAAATCGTACACAATCATTAAATGCAACCTCAACCCTACGTGTACATCCCCTATCTAGCCTTGGAAAAATCAAACTCCCAAAGGTGAAGAGCGGAATTATGAGTATCCTCACTAACCTTAAGCGGGTTCCAGTAGGTAGAATACTAGCTGAAAGCCACAACCTGCGAAGACCACCGTATATTTTCCTCATCATAGCGTTTACATAGTCACAACACTTCATTTCGCAATTCAAAACTATTCCCAGATTAGTGACCTTGTTCGAAAAGGGTATAGTATAGCCATTTAGATTCACTGGTGGTATATCTGCTGTGTTCAGATTACTACTGTAGTAATAGATACACTGTGATTTCTTGGGATTGAGTGGCAAACCATTGCATGCCGACCAAGAGCAAATCCTTTCAACGTCCTCGTTAATGCGGGCCATACAATCCTCAAGAAGCCCAATTGGTCTGCTCAGGTATATTTGGACATCATCCGCATATAAGTGCATTTTTACATCTTTAACCCTTTGTGGTAAATCATTAATGAACAGGCTAAATAGTAGTGGTCCGAGCACCGATCCCTGTGGAACTCCACGTGAAACACGGGACAGATTGGAGAAGGAACCGTTCACATTTACTTGCTGTGTTCGCTCAGCCAGGAAGGATTTTATCAAGCCTAATGCAGTTCTGTCAAGGTTGAAGAATGTGCGGAGTTTATGCAAGAGGAGGCTATGATCCACACTGTCGAAGGCCTTCGAAAAATCAAGTAGTACCATTGCACTAAAGTAGTTCTGATCAAGAGCAATTCTTATATCAGAAGATACTTTTAACACTGCTGATTCACATCCATGAAATTTTCGAAAGCCTGATTGCCAACACGAGAATAATTCATTTCTCTCCAGATAGCAAACTAGTTGCTTATACATAACTTTCTCCAACAATTTGGACAGAAAACATAGAATGCTTATAGGTCTGAAATCAGCAGGAGATTCAGGGGTAGATTTCTTGGCTATCGGTAAGATCGTGGCGTTTCTCCACTCTCTGGGAAAGGAGGACGACATCAAGCATGTATTTACTATATGAAGAATATAACGTGCAGTTAAGGGAAATAATAACTTAATAAATTTAGGGGATATATTGTCTGGGCCAGTAGCATTAGACTTTATCGAGTGCAATGAAGAAGTTAGTTCGATGAGATCAATCCCGCAGAAAGAAAAACGATTTTCCGCACTATTGGACACAATATCGAATCGATTTTCATCTACTACGCGATGTCCGCTAACTTGGCCTGGCGTCGCTGCTAATCTACTAGATGCTGCGAAAAAGGTATTAAGCTCATCAGGGGAAAAATCACATCCATTCTCAACTTTTCCATAGACGCCGGCTGTTTTTAAGTTTCTCCACAAAGTTTTGGGTTCAAGATTTACGTCGAACTTCACTGCGAAATATTGACGTTTGGCACATCTAATTGCAGTTGTGACTCTATTTCGAGCAACTTTGAACCGCACACGAGCATTTTCTGATCGCAGCCGTCTATAACGTTGATAGAGATATTCACGCTCAGCAATGAGTAGGCGAATGGAAGATGAAAACCAAGGACAACCATTCGCAGACATCCGTTTTGTTCGGATTGGTACATATTTGGTGAACAAGTAACTAGACAAAGAGGAAAAAATTTCTACTTGGCGATCAACAGATGTACATTCAAATATATCGCACCATGGCAAGCCCAAGCATTCCTCGAATAATGCATTCTTATCAATACTATTATAGTCACGGTAAGAATAGTTGGGGGCTGTCATCGAACCTAAGGAAAAGTTATAACAGAGGAAAAGAATGTCGTGATCAAGGGTGCTTGGGGGGCTTATTTGATTGTGCGAAATTACCTTGCTTGCATCCGTGGTAAGAAACAAATCTAATTGAGATGGATTAGCAGTATTAAAAAAGAAAGTTGGATTCGAATTTATTACATTAAGGTGCAGGGATTGTAGTAGGTGTAAAAGATTTTGTGTTTGAAGGCTAGGAAGCTGAACATTAACATTGAAATCACCTCCCACCACAACATTAGTGTAGCGTTGTGATGCATATGAAAAGCAGTTTTCAAATTCCAGGGCGCAGTCGCAATCATAGTTACCTGGAGGACGATACACTGCAGACAGCACGCATCTATCACTTTCAGACCTGACCTCAACTCCTATAAACTCAATCTCCCGACCGCTTGATGAGAAAATTTTTTTAACCTTAAAGCAATCTCTCACATATATAGCAACACCCCCGCCAGCACTGTGTTTTCGGTCATTTCTAAATATTTTATATCCGGGAATGGATAACATTGAATCAGGAATATTATCATTGAGCCAAGTCTCCGAAATTAAGATTGTATGCAAACCGCATTCAGAAAAAACATCTCGAAATTCGTCTATTTTGTTACGAATGCTTCTTGCATTCAAAGCACAAACATTGAAACCTTCACATCGACCACATATAATTTTAATCAAAGTTCTCACCCCGTTCAAAGATGTGTAATTAACCATGTTCATAAACAAGAGGGCAGCAGTCAAAGCATTTAGTCAAAAGCGCAGGGCGCATTACTATATAAAAATCCACGCACACATTAAAATACATCCCGCAGCATTTACTCACTAAAGAAAAGAAGAAGAAATTCTAAAAACGATTATAAAGATATAATTCAGATAGGAAAATCCAAAAATAAATTGATTAATTAAATTAAACCTATTTAAAATAACACTATGGTAGAAAATAGTTCAATGCAATGCTTTATCAATTCAACAAATATTTCATGTAGGCTCCAGTACGCTATGGCTAATTCTAAATCATTGGTTCGGAACAATTGCTCAAGGCTGTTGGTCTTCATATGATATAGATCAAATTTATACAATTATCATTAACTGCATAGAAGAATCATGGATAGCTTCAGTTGATGATGGAGTGCAAATGATCTATATTTAAAATCTTAGTAAGGCTGTCCGCTGCTGCTTTTTTAACGTAGAGAGAGCCAGTTCTTGTGGAGACGGCATAAAGTTTCCCCAGTTTACGATGCTGAAGTGCCTCTCGAAGAAGAGAATTGACGGCTGGGGTCAGACTTTCGTTGACGTACACTAAACTATCAGAAGAGAAACCGTCTAGCTGTGACAGCCGTAGCCCTTTACAATTACGAAAAGCTGACAAGAACGCTCGTTGCTCAGCATGTCCAGAGAAGCGCACAATGCCGACAGATATCATGCAGTACTACGTTTTAAGCTGCAAAAGTCATTTGAGCTGGCAAGGGAGAATCTGCAAAAGAGTAAGGTTACGTCAAAGAATTATTATGATAAGAAGACCAGGGCAGAGCGGTTACATGTCGGCGGTAAGGTCTTGTTCAGAGATGCAGCCCGCGCAGGAAAATTATCAGCAAATTTTAAAGGTCCCTATGAGGTCATACATGTACACAGTCCGGAGAATGTAACGATTCTTCAGGGCAAAAAACTTATGCGGATTCACACTAACCGTTTAAGAAAATTTGTTGAATGATCAATTTCACTTCACCCTACTTAGTTGATTACTTATTAACCTCTGGTATTTTACAGGTGTCATACCGTAAACAGAAGTATTCAGATAAGGGGTCAGGTATTCGGATGCAGTAAAAGGTAAAGAAGGGTATCTTAAATGAGGTAAGGTTTGGTAAAATAATAAATAAATAACAATAAATAAGAGATTAATAAATAAAGAATTAATATGTTAAAGAAGTTCGCGATAAATAAAGAATAAGAAGTTTTTAAAGAAATAAAGCATAAAGAAATCTATATTTGTACTAAAGAAGAAAAGAGGTAAAGAATAAATAACTAATTAAGACAAATAAATAATAAGAAGAAATAGGAGAAGCTTTTATTTTAGATATTAGGAAGGTTGCCAGTAGATTAAGGAATACAGATAAGAAGTAGGAGAACCAAAATGGAAAGGCTTATGATTATAATATTAGTTAGTGTGACATCACTGTATGCAGAGAATGCCGACTACAGCATCAAACCTATAACACAAACGGGGGTACTATTCGAGAATGTGGGAAAGGTGAACTTCTACAGCAAGCATTGGACGATTCTAACTAAACTGGAAATGCCGGATTTAACAAAAGAGTTGGAGTTTGCAAAAAATTGCAGCAGCCTAAGCAGAGAATTATGTATCAAGATCAGGCACATCGGAGTAGGTACCAGATGCGAAGTGGCAACGAAAAAAATAAGAGCCTGGGTGTCCAGAATTGAACGACAGAATGAAGAGCTTAGCCATCATATGCATGGGGAAGCATCCCATCGTATGAAGGGCTCATTTTTTGATGGAGTGGGGTCCCTTTTTAAGACAATTTTTGGAACAATGGATCAGGCCGACTCGGATGACATTAATAGCAGATTTGACGATCTTGATGGGAGGGAGAATCGGACCTTTCACCTTCTGAAGGAGCAGACGACTTTAATCAAATCAACATTCGACGTATTTAATGCATCACGAGCGCAGGCTGATGCAGAACGTGAGGAGCTCTGGAGTAAAATTTCATTCATCATCGCTGCTCAGCAAAATAAGAGCGATGAGCTTAGCTTAGCTTAGCCATCATATTCATGGGGAAGCATCCCATCGTATGAAGGGCTCATTTTTTGATGGAGTGGGGTCCCTTTTTAAGACACTTTTTGGAAGAATGAATCAGGCCGACTCGGATGACATTAATAGCAGACTTGACGATCTTGATGGGAGGGAGAATCGGACCTTTCACCTTCTGAAGGAGCAGACGACTTTAATCAAATCAACATTCGACGTATTTAATGCATCACGAGCGCAGGCTGATGCAGAACGTGAGGAGCTCTGGAGTAAAATTTCATTCATCATCGCTGCTCAGCAAAATAAGAGCGATGAGTTGTCAAATTTGTAGCAAATAATGGAGATCAATGAAATTATTACGCTAATGACAATTCAGTTGCAAGAAATTAGGGATATACAGGAGACACTGTCCAATATTGTGGTGTCGTTGAATGCAGGAAAATTACACCCCGCTATAATTCACGCTCGAGAAATGTCTGAGATAATGGCAAACGTTACTAGAGAATTTGATTTAGACGAAAAATTCCAAGATTTCCAGTTATTAATCCAGATGGCAAAGGTACAAGCTATTCAGGTAGATCAAAAAAATTTTGTCAGGGTAGAAATCCCCCAACCACAAAGAGTTTTATTCGACTTGTACAAAGCCTATACAATTCCTACAGCAATGGACCAAAAGGGCTACCATATTATGATCTGGATGCCGAATTCGTTGCAGCAAACAACCACGAGCGACAGTATACCTTGCTAAACTACCAACAATATCATGAATGCCAGCAGCTTATAACTTTAGCAGATCATAAACAGATTCTGTGCCCTCAGCTATGTCCCGTCATAACAGCTATTGGTGACAACTGCTTCCTCAACTTATTTCGCAGCTTCAACGTCAACGCAGGAGCATGCAAGGAGAAGGTCGTGGCCAAATGGGACAGCTTAGTCAAAATGGTGACAAGAAATCATTGGCTTTTTGTGATGTCCGGAAAAGCAAAATTAGAAGTGAACTGCCGGAACTCGCCAACCGCGATTGGAGAACTTACGTCAACGGGGGTACTGACGATCGGAGAACACTGTCATTTGCAAATGGGAGACTTGCTGATAACCTCTGAAGATGAATCTCGCAGTAATCAAGTTCTCTGGCAACCAGTACGGTCGGAGCTACCAGCTTGGGACAGCATAACACCTCAAGCAGGATCGAAGAAAACAGATACGTTGAAGCCAGAAAAGCACGAGATACGTTTATTGGCGGCGCATAATTTTAATCAGGCGTGGAAAGCACAAGAAGTCAACATTAAGAGAGTTCAGAGTGATATCAAGGAAGAGGAGAGCAACAGATATCAAATCCGGCCTCACCATATTCATATAGTGGCCACATCCATCACAGGAGGTTTGGGTAAAATTAGTTTGACACTTATCATAGGAGTCTTCATGCACTTGAGACGGTGGAAAAAGAACCAACATCGAATAAGCGCTAGAAGACTGTCGACTTTACCTACGATACTGAAATCAACCAGAAAGTCGAAAATGGTACAGCTGGAGCAAGAGGATAAAGAAATTGACAACGGCATTGAACTGGTCATCCCCACAACAGCCAACTTGCCCACAACTCACCTACCAACCGCCGTTGGAAAGCAGTTAGTTCAGTTAGTATAGCTACTGTAAATGTAAAAATAATGTAACTTGTGTAAGTATGCGGCAATCTTAGGAATAGGTATATTCGTAACTAGTGTATGTAACTCTATATATAATATAAGTATAGTATGTTTGTGAGACCCGCACAATAGTAAAATAAAATAAAAATAAAGAGAATTTTTCAGAAAAATGTATAAAAACGTGAAGATGTAATTAGAAAATTATTAATTATTAATTCAATAAAAAAGAAAGAAATTAAAACATTAGATAAGAAATAAGTAAGATTATATATTAAGGTCCATGTGAATTAATTAGTCATGAAAATTTAATAAAGTATATATGAGAAGAAAAATTTTAATAAAGTATATATGAGAAGAAAATAGAGAAATTAAAATGAAAAGAAAAGATTTAAAAATAGAAACTTTAAGAAATGAAAAAGTAAAGATGTCAAATTAAAAAAAAAATGTAAGAAATGAAATATGGAGATATATACATATATGCGAATGGAATTAAGCAAAGATAATGCTAATAGAAAATATCAAAAAATGTAAAGCGAAGAAAATTAAGAGAATTTAATTAGTAAGTATGGAAAAGAATCTGAACTGAACGCGAACCAAAATATTTTCAATTTTAAGATTGTTGCACTCTTCAGATCTAGTTTCCTGCGGAAACTAGTTTTTCCAAGGGGGGAGGGATGTTATGGCCCAATATAAGGAAGATTCTTCTTCCAGCAGCCAAGGGCGCATTCTAGCGAAATAATCAGCAATTGCTAAACAATAACCTCTCATGCTATTGTTCTGCAACTGTCGGTTATTTTGCTGATTAGCCCAACAGCTGGCTGCGATGAGCGCTTAGTGGAGCAATCGACAATTACAATAATAATTAACCTCGCAAGTGATTATTATGTAAGGCGATTGTTTACTACTAAGCGACTCAGGTGCTGCAACCGGTAGAACAAACGACAAGGTTGTTGTCGTTTGTTTACATCCGCGTTGTGAGCGAAGAAAGCTTACTTCCGAGTATAGTTTCATAAAAGACCAATGACTGGTCTGTCGAGTGCCGTAGTATTCTCGCCGTTAAGCGTTCAGTTTAGAGTCGCGTTTTTCCAAGTTAGCGTGAAGTAAGAGTGCGGGTCGTGAATATTTGTAACATTGTTGAGATAGGGCAGTTTTGCGTAAAATAAAGGTTTATATATGAGTAATTCGAGTGTTGTCATTTTTCAATCAGTTTTATTAGAGTTAATCGTTGGATAATTGTTCGATTGTAATTGGGACACGACACATTTGGTCGAGTATCTCCTCTATACGAGGTAAGGGAAATTAATCTGCCAGGATCTTTTTATTAAGGTTCCTGATCAACTACTAAACGCCATTTTTTACTTTGGTTGTTGGATTTTTTGGGTACTAGTAGTATTGGAGAATTAAAATGGGAAACAGAATTTTCTATTATTCCGTCTACTAGCATTTTGTCTACCTGCCTGCTAATTTCGGTTTTGTGCGCTTCTGGAATTCGGTAGTTTTTTGTGTACACTGCTCTATTATCAGTTACTTCCATATTTTGTTTGTAAAAGTTATTGGTTGTTAGAGGTTCGCTTTCTAATGCAAATATGTCTTCATATTCTCGACATAATTTTTCAAATTGAGTTTTGGCGTAGTCTGGAATGCTGTTCAGGTTTAATTTGGAAATAACTTGTTCTGTTCTTTTTGATTTTATTGTTTCTGTATTAATAGTGTTAAAGTTTGAGAGTGGTTGTGTCTTTATATCGAAATGTTGTAGTGTTGTTCTTTTATTTGTAGTGTTTAGGATCCTGACTAGTGAATAGCTTTGTGAAGTTATTGCTCCTGCAATGAATATACCTGGTTGGATTTCTTGACCAGTGATCACTATATCTTGGGCACTTTCTTGATTTTTGACATTGAATTTTCTTATTATTTCGCATCGAGGTGGTATGATAATAGAGTTTTCGGATGGACCATTTAGTATTGGGATCTCTGCTGAGCTTTCGGGTGTGTGTATTGTAAGGGTCCACGTATCATAGTCGATAATGCTCTTGAACTTAGCTAGGAATTCTAGTCCTAGAATTGCGTCAGCTCCGAGGGAAAAGTCATCCTCTACTATTTGAAATAAGTGTTCGACCATGCATTGGTCGTTGAAACGTAATTTTGTGTATGTTGCCCCAATTGATTGCCTCTTAGTATCTGTAACCCCTTGAATAATGCAAGTGCTTTTAGGATAGTAAGGTTCTTCTTTGCTAATTTTCCCTCTCTTGAATATGGATATATCTGCCCCTGTGTCTACAATCAAGGTACATACTGACCCGCACATGTCGACATACGCTTTAATAAAATTTGATAAGGAGAGGTTTAGGCAATGTATGCTTGGCTTGAACTTGACGCAGCCCCCAACCGTGTTGTTTCTTTATCTGGTTGGGGGGCGTGATATTCCCCCATTGAAAGTAGTTTACATTCCTCCTTTGATTATAGGTATTGTTTGTTCTGGTGTTGTTTTGATAACGTATATTACTATTTGATGGAACGTTACTAATATATCTTTTGTTACGGTGATTATATTGATTTCGTAGTTGTGCATGACTATTATTATTTATCATGTTTCTATCGTATTGTTGTTTGGCCCAACACTCCCTGTTCCTGATATAGTTATTTTGGTTGTTAAAGCTTTGGTTGTTATTATAATTAAACTTTCTTGATAGGTTGGTGTTATAATGTAAGACATTACTTAGCTGTGGTTTATCCACTGATATTGCCTTCGCAGTTACTTCTGAAAGTGTTGCAAGATTGCTGGCCTTTAATATAATTGCTGTTTCCGTATTTGCAACATTATTCGTAAATGACTGTATTGAAAATTTTTCAGCCAATTTTTCGGCTGCTTCTCCAGTTGCTACTTTCTCTGTTATGAAGGCTCTCGTTAGTTGGCCTGATAAATTTTCTATTTGGTTGGAAAAATCTGTGAGTTTTTGCTGCCTTGCTGGCATGATCGTAGTTGTGCCAGGATGGCATCTGACGATAATTTTGCCGCAAATTTTTCTTTTAACTTGGCGTTGATTGTTAATACCGTATTTGTGCCTTCTGATATTACATACTTGGCTTTTCCCGTTATACGTGTCTTGATGAATTTGATCATAATTGATTTATGCTCATTCGCTGTTAGTTCGTCTAGTAATTCCATAGACTCGATAAAAGCGTCAGTTTCATCCTGCTTTCCATCATAGGGTTTTATGAGCGATGTAGCTGTTTTTATGTCAAAAGCCATCGTTGTTTTTCTCTGAGTTTTAATAATCTCCAAGATTCATCCATTGATGTCATCTAACGCGGTGGACCGAGAGTCTAATCTGTTTTGTTGTATATTAACATTACACATCTGTATATCGCAAGCAAGATGTCGATGTCATCTAATGTTGTGGACCGAGAGTCTTACCTGTTGAAGATCTATATTATGCCTCGCTACATACTTCTAACACTAGCAGTACCGACGTGAACATCTAGTCAGTCCATCTATACCGCCTAGTCCGACAGCAGCTACCTCAATTCAACTTGTGCTCCAGCCTATGTCAACAAGAGCCAGAGCCAGTGCAGCGCTAATTGCTTCGGGGGTGATTATAAGATTAAAACACAAAATTTTTGTATTCCCAGTAATTGAAAATAAAATGTGTACTATGGAGTAGGCGTTAGCTCGTTTCTCTTTCCTCTCCCTGAGTCACTCTCCTTTTTCCAACAGGTTAACCGAGCTGCCAGGATGTCACGGGAGGCCGGGGATGGCAAAGGATCAGGCCATCCGATCCTTAGGATTATTCTTGGGTGAGTGGCGTATGTGGTCCCTTCTGGATCAGAGTGTGTGCCTTTTCGGGTTTTTTTGGTCTCCGTTACAGGAAGACCGGCATGATTTCCTTTTTGTTCATGGCAACGTGACAGCGCAGGTTTTATTGGTGAACTCACCCCACACTCTCCGCCACTTAGTCGAGGCGCTATCGTGCCGACCTGGTGACCGCTGTCACGGAGTGATCTGTCAGCTCATGCTGGCACTCTGGACTTCACGTCCGATGTCCATCACTCAAAAACTTAGTACCATAACAACCAGCTGATTGCATAGGCTCCATAACCACATTATCTACCAGAAAAGTGGGACTTTATTTATATTAGTGATAAAAATTATTTTGATAATTACCTGCGGATTGCAGAGACGTCGTAACAGCACTATTCACCTGAAAAGTGAAATATTAGTTATATTAGTGATAAGAATTATTTTTGATAATTACCTGTTGGTTGTAGAGACAGCGTAACAGCGTTATTTACCTGAAAAGTGGACTATTAGTATATTAGTGAAAGAAATTACTTTTGATAATTACCTGCGGATTGCAGAGACGTCGTAACAGCGTTATTTACCTGAAAAGGGGGGGATTAGTTCTATTATTGATAGAAATTATTTTTGATAAATTACCTGCTGATTGCAGAGGTTCCATATCCACATTATCTGCCTCCAAATTGGGACTTTAGTTATATTAGTGATAGAAATTATTTTGATAATTATCTGCTGATTGCAGAGACATCGTAACAACGCTATTTACCTGCAAAGTGAAATACTAGTTATATTAGTGATAAGTATTATCTTTGATAATTACCTGCTGGTTGTAAAGACATCGTAACAGCGTTATTTATCTGAAAAGGGGACTATCGGCGTATTTGTGATAGAAATTATTTTTGATAAATTACCTGCAGATTGCAGAGGCATCGTAACTGCATTATTACCTGAAAAGTGGGATATCAGTTGTATTAGCAATAAAGATTATGGTTTGTTTTGATAAAGTGCCTGCGATTGCAGAGACCCCATAACCGCATTAGTTACCTGGAAAGTTGATTATTAGTTATACAGGGTGGGCTAGAAGTCACCATGGGGTTTAAAATTTAATAACTTTTTCGTTTATATATTTTTTTATTTTTTTTTTTTTAGATTATAAAATATACTAAATGGAAATTTTTTTATACTAAGTATGGAAAATAATGGCACTTAAATGACCGCCGTTATTAGCTTCGCAATGATGGGCTCTTTTTAGAGCATTTTCCATAACATCTTTCAACATTTGTGGCTGTAGCGCTCGAATTTCTGCAACAATGTTGGCCTTGAGTTCAAGGATTATCTCGGGCTTGTTCACATATACTCGCTCCTTCAAATAACCCCAAAGAAAATAGTCGGGTGCTGACAAATCTGGCGAACGCGCTGGCCAATTAATTTCCGAATTTCTTGAAATTATTCGCTGTCCAAAAATTTGCCTTAAAAGTGCCATTGTGTCTCGGGCAGTGTGGGCAGTGTGGGCAGTGGCTCCATCCTGCTGAAACCACATCTCAGGTCTGTTTTCAAGAGCAGGACGTAAAAAATTTTCTATCATAAACCGATACCGCTCTCCATTTACGGTTACAGCACTTCCATCTTCATTTTCGAAGAAGTAAGGCCCAATGATATTTTCAGATGTAATGCCACACCATACTGTACACCTAATGGGGTGCAATTGGCGTTGATGAATGGCTCTTGGATTTTCAGAACACCAGAACCTACAGTTCTGCTTATTAACAAAGCCATTTAGATGAAAATGAGCTTCATCACTCATAATCAGATTTTCAATAAAGTTGATTTCATTTCTGGCCAACTGTTGAAATTTAACTGCAAAATTTAGACGTTGCCAATGATCTGCGGGTTTCATTTCTTGCACCAATTGCACCTTATATGGGAATAACAGTAAATCTTTTTTTAAAATGCGCCGTAGTGACGTACGAGACATCCCTAGCTGAGCAGAACGCCTTCTGGTAGATGTTTCTGGTGTTTCGTTAACACTTTGCTCTACACGTTCAATATTTTCCACAGTGTGAATTATACGCGGTCTACCGGTTCGAGGCAAATCACTTACGGTGCCATGTTGGTGGTGACGATCAACTAAGCAACGAATCATGGCTTCAGAGGGCGAAATTCTGACGTTAAAATGGCGACGATATGCTCTTTGCGTTAAAATAATTGATCGCTGATTTAAGTAATAAAATTCTATTATTCTGGTTCTTTGTTCAGTTGTGAATCTCTCCATTATTTATTCTCCAGATGTTATTTATATAATCTAAAAAAAAAATAAAAAAAATATATAACCGAAAAAGTTATTAAATTTTTAAACCCCATGGTGACTTTTGGCCCACCCTGTATTAGTGATAAAAAAATAAATTTTGCTAAATTTCCTGATGATTTCAGAGACACCATCACCACATTATTTACCTGAAAAGTGGACTATTAGTTATATAGCGATAAAAAAAAAATTGAAAAATGACCTGCTGATTGTAAACACGCCATTGCAGTATCGCTGACCTTAATGTGTAAAGGAAGGGTTATCATTCTATTCACCCCATTGGGCCTTCCGATTTTGTGGCCCCAGCATTAACGTTACAAAATGTATATGTACCAGATCTGTAACAATTAAGTATAAAAAAACAAAAGAGGTCAATGTACCCAATGATATAAAGAAAAGAGGTCAATGTACCGAATGCTATATAACAAAAAAAGAGGTCAATGTACCCAACGATATACAAATAAAAAACTATCGACTAACTAAGTTCATTATTCATTTTTTTTTTGTTCTTGTATTTGCATTCCTGATCACATTTGAATTCTATATATTTTTTTTTTGTTTATTATATTCATACCAATATACAGTAGTACTAGAACAGTTAGTAGGGGCTAGGTCTAGAATAAAGTTCGTAGCAACTAGCTTTCATTGTAAAGCCCAATGAGGTGAACTGCCCGCGACGGGAGTAATTGTTAGAGCATTAAAAGAAAAAGGCCATCGGCTCGAATACATACACGTAAAAAGAAAGGGGAAGTTTTTTTTTGTTTGTTTGTCCCCGCCTTCTCCTTTATATATTGAAGTGTGCAGATAAACATACCAATTAGGGGCGGAGTATGATGGACCACGTGGAGGATACCGTAATGTAACACACAAACATCAAATGGGGCTAAGCATATTGTTACGGCTTTGGATGCTTAGCCAGGGTTGATGGGGGCGTCTGGGCCCAACTTGTCTCAAAGCCGGGGTCTCAACAACATCTGAGACTCCTCTCCGTTCTCTCTCTCTCGCTCGTTCGTTCGTCTTTACCGCGTTGCAAACTCTCCAGGTGAAATGAGACATGTTCGGCGTTGCTGAGTTCTTCCGGTCTTCTTTTCTTACAGCATTCAATGAAATTAATTTTCTTCTTTCTAGGCTTTTAGGTTCCACCAGGAAACCGAAGCCTGAATAGATCTCCTTTTTTTTACTGTCCGTCTGTCGGTACAAGTGGCGCCCAAATTGGATTTTTTCGGCCTTTAATCAAGCTTCTCTTGACTAAAGTGCAATTACTTCGTTACAAATGGCGCCCAAATTGGTTTTTTTCCCGCCTTTAGTCAAGCTTCTCTTGCCTAAAGTGCAATTACTATTTCAATGATTTTTGCTGGTCGCCCATTTGTGTTACAAATGGCGCCCAAAAGGTTTTCTATTTCAACCTTTAGTCAAGCTTCTCTTGACTAAAGTGCAATCAATATTAATTATTCCACTTCAAACTTTGGATTCAGGTTTTGCTGTAAAATCTTAATTTTTGATATTTCTGGTCGCCCATTTGCGTTACAAATGGCGCCCAAATTTCGGTTTTCTGCTGGCCTTTGGTCAAGCTTCACTCGACTGAAGGGCAAGTACGATTTCACAAATCATTTCTTATTTTTGTTACCATTATTAGACATTTTTTCGTTATGTAAGGCCTCAGTATATCTTAAGCTGATGCGAGCAATTTCGTTTACTCAAGTTTGTTTGTCGGCGGAACTCATGCTACTTTTGTTGGCAACAGTGTGTGACCGGACGTGGGTTGCCTGGCCAGATACAAGGTGCTGAGTCTACGCAGAGCTTTTCTTGCTTCTGCAAAGTGCGTTACTTTCATGATAGCTCCTTTTTGGCTCTCGTTAAGCTCGACCTTTGTATCGCGGCTGGGTCACTCGGCCATGGTCCTGGCTGCCTGTTTGATAGGAAATTGCCTTCGGTCAACCCCAAATTATTTTCATCCTTAAACGTAACAGTTTCTTTGTCTAAGTGCTCCCCTCCTCGGCAGCAAGCGAGTCTTGTGCGCGAGGCGTACCTCTTTGAAGCCAAGCTTCGGCTCATGGACACCGGGGTGAGGACCACTTAGCATTTTAGCTCCTATCTAAACTTTCGAATCTTTCCAGTTTCTAGCATTGAAGTGCTCTTCTCTTTAAGGTTATATGCGCGGGCTTTTGGGCTTGCGGGCACAACCGGGAAGCGAAGTTTCGGTTCGCAGCCACTGAACAGCCGACCATTCAATGCAGGCAGGTCTGAATACTCACACGTCCATTTTAACCCAACAAGTTGATGAGCGACGTTCATCTATCTTGATCCTGTCCTTGTTGGATTAAGGCAGCCTGGCGGTTCGGATGATTCCGATTATTAACTCCTCGCGCTCGCGTGGCGCTCCGCACCCACTTAATCACCGACCTCTCACCTTAGATTGATGTGTTGACTTCAGTCTCTTGCCAAGTTGATGAACGATGTTCATCCCTCCTGGTTTTATTCTTGGTTAAGAGAGTGCTTGTAACGATCATGCATTGTAAGACGGCAACTTTAAGTTCCGTTCTTCGACATTGCAGTAAATCCCTTCCTATTTAGATAAATACTCAGTTGCTTGGTTAGAGTACAAGCTTAGTGTGCGGGATTCAGCATACCACTCTTAGAAGTTTTGCTTCAGTTTGTTACGCGTTTATATTCCGACAGCCGCCAAGTTCATGACCATTTGCTAATAAACATCGATTAACGTTTGATAGTTTTTTTTCTCTTATTATTTAAATTGAGATTGACCGAAGGTTCAGCGAAGAAGATTTTTCTATGTCGACACCTTGGAGAATGGTGGACAGAGAAAGAGAGAGAGAGAGATAAAGAGAGAGATAGAAGGAGAAACCTTTTTCGTTTTTTTTTCTTTTCTGGTTGTGTGGAACGAGTGTGTCTCATGCGCTGGTCCGCCATGCCCTCGCCTTCATGAAGGGAAAATATCGACGCTTCATTTTATTATTGACGCTATATATTTGTTTTGTAAGTTTTATTCATTGACTCAATCTTAACTATTAGTAGAGTGACATACTGTAGTGTTATTGACTATTCTAACGTACACGTATTTTGGTACCAATATCATCGCCCTTTTTTTGCGCTTCGTGATAATTGTCCAGTTCCAGGTGAACCACTTCGATGCAACCCAAGTAGTGCGTGTAGTGAGCGAAATTTTTTTTTTTTGTCTAGGCATTGTGAATATAAAAATTTTTGTTTCGACACTGCTATAATCAAGATAAGTAGAACCAACCTTGTTTTCTTTACGAGCTATGGAATCACTGTCGTGGGGCAGAAATTGTTTACTCGAATTTCGCGGCGAAAACTTTACTCTCGGTAGCCCTATGCAGGCATCCGGCAAGCTTCACTTGCGAACTACGGGTTATCGCAAGCCCTCCTACTACTTCCTCAGTGGTGGATGATAGCTCTTTTTTTATTTTGTCACTAACCCCTTCAGGCTTAGCCTTCATCAGAAGAACTTTACTTTGCTCTCCTTTCTTCATTTTCCTTCCTATTGGTGTGTTTTTCGAGCAGGAGTTTGTGTGAGCGAAGTCTCAGCGGAATATAGTCTTATAGTAATTATCTCTAAACTATCCAGTGTAGATGGTCTCAGTTTTTGTTACTAACGCCTTATCGGTTAGCCTTCATATGAAGGATTTCACCTTCCTGTCCCTTCTTCACTTTCCTTAGAGCTTGAATCTGTTTGCTGCACCCCGCGGGGTTTCCGTCGTCTTGAGTGCGTTGATAGATGATATCTATCTTTTTGCGAAGCGACTTGCTCGGTTGGGACTGGGGGATTTCCGGGGTGCTGTGACCGGATTCAGCAGAATACAGAACGATAAGGAGTGCCGTTCGTAGCCTCGAGCCTAATATTCGCATACCCAGTTAATCGTTCGCTGCACCTCTTCCGGGCCGGCTCATTGGCCGAGGCGAGTTGATAGATGACGTCTATCTATAGACAGGTCCTCGTCCAAGGTGAACTAAGATCTCGGGCGCAGTTGGGATTTTACAAGGGTTTGGCGAATGCCCAGCTTGAGACTCTGGTGGGTCGTCCCCACGTTGGGCGCGTTGTGGGTGAACTTATTTGTCTATATGTCTCGTTTCAGAGCCCGGCTTGAGACTCTTATCTCCGTGGGTCGTCCCCACGCTGTAGCGTATTACCCTTACGCTACCCTTTTGTTATGCAACTATAGTGAGTGATTGGCTTTCAGACGTTAAGTCCAGACTGCCAGCATGAGCTGACAGATCACTCGACGGACAGCGTTGACCGCAGGGCGGCACGCTAGCTTGCCGCTGCTCATTGGCGGAGAGTGTGGGGAGGTTCCACGAAAACCCGCCGCTGCCGTCAGCCATAATCAGGAAAAATTCGTCGTGCCTACAAACAAAATGCTGGCACACATTCGGTCCTGAAGGGACCCTTACGTCACTTACCCGTATTCAGTTGAAGGCGCAGATGTTCTGCCTTCTTTGCATGCCCCATCCTCCCATCTGACTCTGAGGGCAAGATTTTTTCAGAGTCCCTAATTGACCTGTAGAGAGAGAAAGACTAGGCGAGCCTAGACGACCTTCATATGAGAGGGCTCTAGGAAAGTAGAAGGTGAAATTAATAAGAGCTTCAGAGCATTATTCACCTTATAATCGTTTTAATTATTGTAAATTACAAACTGTCCGAATAATGTGATTTTCCTATACGTAATGTATTCCGCGTTGCTGTTTAGATCAATCACATTCATTAACAAGAAATAGTAATATTAATAACAATAGTAATAATGGTAGATGTATACATGTATACACAATATGTTGCATTTGATCGAGAAACCGCAAAAATTTCCACTGTCACACGACTGTATCTCCAGTTGCCTGCCTTGCTTTCGCGTAAAAAAATCCTTTTGTTTTCTTTTTATATAATAATCATATAGCGAAATTCGCACATTAGAAAATATAATATAAACATTGAGATTAAAGTGAAAAACAAAGAAAATGTATATTTAGGAAAAGTCAAAGTCCATCAAATGTGTAAGTGGCTCGTACATCGAACTATGTGTACAAGAAAGTAGGATAGAATACAATGTACGAAAGCTTGAATCCTCATACTCATTTTACACGTACTATGATAACAAAAGGACACTAGTACTACTAAACCTAGTCTAATAATATCAATAGTATAAACAGTCATAAATATATATATATAAAATCTCAGTGTGGAAAATACTCACTGGCAGTATTAAAATTTGAGAAAGAAAATATAATTATAAGGCGACAACTTACAGTTTGTTGTTGAGGATCCATCACAGAGGCGCCCCCGAGACGTTCCGCTCGCCACCATCTACTGCTACAAGTAACTTTAGTTCAAAAAAATTTATAGTTTTAATTTTTAATAATAGCACTCTATATCCTTGCTTTCTATTATATCATTGTCTTCGTGAGAATGTTCAAATTTTCATATGATGTAGTGCACAGCAAAAAAAAACTATTTACAATATGCTTTTGCGAAGCTTCTCTTTGTTTTCTTTAAGTATTATCAAGGCTCTGATTGGTTTTTGCGTACTTTACATAATTTTATATCGTTAAATAATGTTTGTATTAATTTCAAGTTTTATGTTGATTAGCATGAAATATATTGAAATTAGATTTGTTCTAAATCTTATATAATCACTAACTGATTTCTTTTAGTTAGATGTATGTTAGATATTTAGAAAGCTTTTCTTTTAAGATGCCTGAACACTCATCTAATTAATTTCCTTTTGATATATATTTTAAATATTTCGAAAGTTTTTTCTTTAAAATACTTGAACGATAATCTAATTGACTTACTTTTGATATATATATTTTATATATTTAGAGAGTTTTTCCTTTAAAATACCCGAATACCAATCATACCAAGTAACTGGAGGGGAAACACAAGACGTTGAATACGTCGAAGGCCCGTCACCCGAATTTTCCTCCATCAGGATACCACGGAACACAAGGAACACTGTATTTTCTCGATTCTGCACGAATTTTCGAACCATTTGGTTGAAGTATTTCCGCCATGGAAGAAAAGAATGTTGTGAAGGATTTAAGCGTGTTTTTACACAAAATGTGTTAAAATTCACAGTGGAACTGAAGAAGTATCCGATACACTATAGTCTTTGTGTTTTATTTACAGCAAAACTTGATTATTTCTTTTTATAATTCTAGCAAATCATTATCGGCAGACATTAAACTGTCACCAGAACAGGGTTCCACTCGCTGGACACCAATTTCATATGCATTTTATTATTCCATTTCGGACCAAATTCACTGATTATTGCAACTTTTATTAAAGCGAGTCTTTATGGCAATCGTCCGCGTTGTTAACTCTTTTATTTCTCGCAAATATTTTATTCGCAGCGTAGAAGCGGCGACTTTGCTGCTGGAATTTCGCCGGATTTTTTCCGAATTTTCTCTTGCTGAAGGGGATAATAATTTTACAAATCGAAAATAGGGTATTAGGAGGGATGAAAAATCGTTTTAACTTACGTGCGGGGTTTAATTCTTAGCCGATTTTTTTCCAAAATTCTGGAGGTCACTCTTCACTTGCACATGGTGAGGAATATTTGACGGGACAGAGGTGATTGTCTTCTACTTTTCTTTCACGTCAACATGTCACACCGAGCTTGAGGAAACGCACTTCTCTCGGTCGGGGTGCGTTCATATGCTCTGTTTGACAGCAGCCGGCTTACACGCTGCAGTATTTCATGTAGCATATTGCTATATGCAATACGCTACGACCATAACACTTTTCCTTCCTCTCCTCGTTTTTCTCTTTTTGTTCGGCCTCTCTACCTTCTGTAGAAAAACCCCATCACTTTACCAAAGTACCTGAAAAGGGCCATAAAAGTTCAGCAAGTAACCCTCTGTACTTCCCCATATACCAGAAAACCTGAAGAGCAGACAAAAACAAAACCCTTTTAAAAATTCTGAAAAGAAGAAAAGCAAGGAAAAAAGAACATATTTTGAAACGAAAAATTTCAATTCGTGCGGAACGCGCACAAATTATAATCTTTATTTAAGCCCTGAAAAAAAAAGAGAAAAACATATATCCAAAACTCCACAAGAAAGAAAAATTCTAATTTGAACGTTCCCGTTATTCAATGGATATTCCAGTGGCTAAACTGTAATGCGCCTAGCTGTAATATATCGTACGATACCACCATACATTGCATTACAGCAAGCCCTTCGAAAATTCCACGAAAATCTGTGCTCACCGCACATATTTTGCTGCTGCCAAAGTACAGGGAAACTGATAAACACGAAACCGCACTCAGGCAGCAGTGCAGATGCTAGCAGTTCGTCCAAAATTTCATGGAAACGAGAGTGCTCGCCTAGCGGTGGTAGCACAAGCACATATACACGAATTCTTGTCTGAAAGAATGCGCCGGCAGGTCGTATGATGCCAGTGCGATACAGGAGGAGGATTTTTGTGCGGTGACTAGGCAGTTGGGTTTGAGTGGTGTTCAAAGGCGCGCAACCGTGATTAAGGAGAGCAGTAAAGAATTCCGGCCGGGTAGAACATTTTGTTTTCAGTAACGCACCGTGTTAAGGAAATAACTGTATTTTCTTCTTATTCGAGACCTGTGAGGGAAATTATAATTATTAGTGAGTTTTCCGTTCAATTTTTTTTTACGTACCAACTTACCTGATGATATCGGTGGTGAGAACATTGTAGTAACGCGCAGTGTGAATTAATTCAATGGATTTTCTTCGTGTTGGATACCTATGAAGGAAATTATAATTACTAGTGAGTTTTTCGTTTGATATTGACGTACCAACTTACCTGATGATGCAGGTGATAAGGCCCTTAGTGTAATTCACGGGATTTTATATTGAATATTGAATTATCCGTTTTATATTCATTTACTAACTTACCTGATGATATCGGTGTTAAGGTCATTTAGTGAAGCACAGTGTTAATTAATTCACTGGATTTTCATTATATTGGATACCTGTGAAGGAAATTATAATTATTAGTGATACAAATTATTTTTGATAAATTACCTGCTGATTGCAGTTAGGCGCGAACTGCATTATCTACCTGAGAAGTGGATTATTAGTTATATTAGTGATAAAACTGAATTTCGCTAAATTACCTGCTGATCGCAGAGACTTCATAACCACGTTACTTATCTGAAAAGTGGGACTTTGGTGATGTAAGCGTTAAGAATTATTTTTGATAATTCCCTGCTGATTGCAGACGCATTGGGACAGCGTTAGTTACCTGAAAACTGGAGTATTAATATATTAGTGATAGAAATTATTTTTGATAAATTAAAAAGTGGGAATTTAGTTATATTAATGACAAAAATTATTTTTTGGATACATTACCTGCTGATTGCAGAGATGTCGTATCCCAATTACAATCGAACAATTATCCAACGATTAACTCTAATAAAACTGATTGAAAAAATGACAACACTCGAATTACTCATATATAAACCTTTATTTTACACAAAACTGCCCTATCTCAACAATGTTACAAATATTCCAGACCCGCACTCTTAACTTCACGCTAACTTGGAAAACGCGACTCTAAACTGAACGCTTGACGGCGAGAATACTACGGCCACGACAGACCAGTCATTGGTCTTCACAACGCGGATGTAAACAAACGACAACAACCTTGTCGTTTGTTCTACCGGTTGCAGCACCTGAGTCGCTTAGTAGTAAACAATCGCCTTACATAATAATCACTTGCGAGGTTAATTATTATTGTAATCGTCGATTGCTCCACTAAGCGCTCATCGCAGCCAGCTGTTGGGCTAATCAGCAAAATAACCGACAGTTGCAGAACAATAGCATGAGAGGTTATTGTTTAGCAATTGCTGATTATTTCGCTATAATGCGCCCTTGGCTGCTGGAAGAAGAATCTTCCTTATATTGGGCCATAACAGAGACTCCACCAACCAGATTATCTACCTGAAAAGTGGGACTTTATTTATATTAGTGATAAGAATTATTCTGATAGTTACCTGCGGATTGCAGAGACGTCGTAACACCACTGTTCACTTGAAAAGTGAAATATTAGTTATATTAGTGGTAAGAATTATTTTTGATAATTACCTGCTGGTTGTAGAGACTGCATAACAGCGTTATTTACCTGAAAAGTGGACTATTAGTATATTAGTGAAAGAAATTACTTTTGAGAATTACCTGCGGATTGCAGAGACGCCGTAACAGCGTTATTTACCTGAAAAGTGGAGGATTAGATCTATTATAGATAGATATTATTTTTGATAAATTACCTGCTGATTGCAGAGGCTCCATATCCGCAATATCTACCTGAAAAGTGGGACTTTAGTTATATTAGTGATAGAAATTATTTTGATAATTACCTGCTGATTGCAGAGACATCGTAACAACGCTATTTACCTGCAAAGTGAAATATTAGTTATAGTAGTGATAAGAATTTTCTTTGATAATAACCTGCTGGTTGTAGAGACATCGCAACAGCGTTATTTATCTAAATAGGGGACTATTATCGTACTACTGATAGAAATTATTTTTGTTAAATTACCTGCCGCTTGCAGAGACATCGTAACCGTATTATTACCTTAAAAGTGGGATATAAGTTGTATTAGTAATAAAGATTATTGTTTGTTTTGATAAAGTGCCTGCGATTGCAGAGACCCCATAACAGCATTAGTTACCTGGAAAGTGGATTATGATTAATATTAGTGATTAAAAATTAAATTTTGCTAAATTACCTACTGATTGCAGAGACATAATCACCACATTATTTACCTGAAAAGTGGACTATTAGTTATATAGTGATAAAAAAATAAAGAATTTGAATAAGGACCTGCTGATTGCAGACACGCCATTGCAGTATCGCTGACCTTAATGTGTAAAGGAAAGGTTCTCATGCTATTCACCCCATTGGGCCTTCCGATTTTATGGCCCATCATTAACGTTATAAACTGTATATAAACCAGATCTGTAACAATTAAGTATAAAAAAACGAAAGAGGTCAATGTACCCAATGTAATAAAAATAAAGAGGTCAATGTACCCAATGATATATAAAAAAAAGAGGTCAATGTACCCAATGATATACAAAAAAAAAGAGGTCAATGTACCCAAACTATCGACGAACTTTCTTTTCTTACCTGGAGAAAGTCGTAAGAGGGTGCACCCTATCAACAGTGTTCCAGTTCAGCGAGGGATTCGTTTTGGCTACCAACGCATAGCATCCAGGTTTCGTATGTAGTTAAGTTTATTATTGCTTTTTTTTGTTCTTGTATTTGCATTCCTGATCAGATTTGTATTCAATATATATATTTTTTTGTTTATTATATTCATACCAATATACAGTAGTGCTAGAACAGTTAGTAGGGTCTAGGTCTAGAATAAGGTTTGTAGCAACTAGCTTTCATTGTAAAGCCCAATGAAGTGAACTGCCTGCGACGGGAGTAATTGCTAGAGCATTAAAAGAACAAGGGCCATCGGCTCGAATACATGCACGTAAAAAGAAAGGGGAAGTTTTTTTTTGTTTGTTTATCTCCGCCTTCTCCTTTATATATCTGTCTTTTTTTTTATCTCCGTCATACACGGTGAACACGTCAAAACGTCTTGCACCGTCCTGTGTTTTTTTTTTTCTTTTGGTGCGGTTCTCACGTAGAACTCTATTGAAATGTGCAGATAAACATACCCATTAGGGGCGGAGGATGATGGACCACGTGGAGGATACCGTAATGTAACACACAAACTCCAAATGGGGCTAAGTATATTGTTACGGCTTTGGAGGCTTAGCCAGGGTGGTTGGAGGCGTCTGGGCCCAACTCGTCCCAAAGCCGGGGTCGCAACAACATCTGAGACTCCTCTCCGTTCTCTCTCTCTCGCTCGATCGTTCGTCTTTCCGGTGTTGCAAACCCTCCAGGTGAAATGAAACATGTTCGGCGTTGCTGGGGTCTTCCGTTGTTCTTTTCTTACACCATTCAATAAAATAAATTTTCTTCTTTCTAGGCTTTTAGGTGCACCAGCAAAAGGAAGCCTGTATAGATATCCTTTTTTTCCTGTCTTTCCGTCTGTTTGGTCAGTTATTTTGACGATTATGCACAGCTTAACGAGCATCAAGGGACGTGGGTGGCAAGGACCACCCCAAGCCGGCTGATCGCTAGCGGCATATTCGCTGTGCAGCCACCCACACTAATCCCACGATGATTTTGTAGCAAAGAGGTATCGAATGCAGTATCTACCTATATCCAGGTAAGAGTGCATATAGGCAGATCTGTCGCCTGACAAGCTCTGCGTTACAAGATCCGCAAGGTACATTGCAGTATCATAATGCTGTAGGTAGGGAATTTAACGGTGGATTTAACTGCCGGTTACCGGGTATTACATGGGGCAAGTAGCATTGTCGGCTAAGTTCTAAAATATAAATAGATGCGATTACGAAGAATTAGCAGAAAAACATGTCCATACGTTGACTCCTGGATATGGTGAAATCGAAAAATTACTCATCACAATTAAAGTCTTCCAGTCAGCTGTTTTGCAAATTGTTTTTGGTATGTACATCAATCTAGTAATTTCTGCAAATTATAATATAAATTACATAATTAAAATAACATTTGGACAAAGGCTGAAATTGTTTACAATATCAATGAAATGAGTAAATAGATGAAGAACAAATTGAATAACTTAAACAAATGAGAAAAGGTTGTAGGCTATATTTGCTCCAAATTTAATGCAAAAATCAAATTTTATGAATTAATACTGAAGATCGTTATTTAAAAGTCAACCTTGATTAGTATACAAATAATGCTTTGTATTCAGGCGAAATAAGTTAATTCTTACTATTGTAACTGTGAAATGTAGGTAAGGCATATTAATTTGTATAAATGTATTATTCGTTTTTTTGCATTAATACCAAAAATATGCAAACGGTACACAGCTGTTTTTAAACCATAAAGTTTTCAACTTGGGTTTGTCTAGTGAGGTGACATAAGATCTGTGTGGGAAAAATAGGACTGCGTGTAAAAAAAGAGGGCAGGTATAAGTTTGAATACTAAGCAACCGTAGGCCACACAGGGTTTTAACTTGTTGGTTAATTTTTTTCCCTCGCAGTGGAAAATCGATTACATTAGTTCCCACAGAGTAATCGAATTTTATCACAAAAACTTAAATACTAAATTATTTTCGAACACGAATAGGTTAATATTGCTCTATAGGATAGTGAGGTTTTTATATGGTGTGTGTATGCCGAAGGTACGTCACCTGCGGCTTCACGTACGTATTGGATTGTAGTGTGAAAGTCACTTCTGGACCGGATGTGTGCGACGACTTTTGTTTTTTGGTTTTCATGGAACCTCCCAATACTCTCCGCCAATAGCCGAAGTTAGCTAGCGTGCCGCCCGGCATGTCAACGCTGTCTACCGAGTGATCTGGCAGTCTGAACTTCACGTCCAAGCCAATCACTCACCATAGTTCGAAAAAAATTGCGTCCAACAGGGGGCAACCTCAGTTAGACTTCGGTGGTACAAATGTGAATTTCACTGGGGACTGGGATTTGTTGTGAGATGATCATCTGGCATCTGATAGTTGACTGACCTCAAGTCTCATATCTAGTGGGAGTGTAGTGACATGTTCACCCTCCGTTGTAAACTAATCCCAAAACTTTTACACGTCCTTGTACATCCAACGACACGAGACATATGCAAAATACGAGACACGAACTCTCGACGCATATTCATTATCTCCCTGTCTGTTCCTAGCCACGATGAAATATAGACGTCTAAGGGATTAATTTGCTCACGTGCCATTCGGAATCGGTCAACGTATTACCCAAAAATTATTTGTCGGTATTATTAAAACTGGATTACGATAGATAGTAATAAAGAATTTTTATATATATTATTCGGCCGTGTTCTGATTACAAATCTCCCTTGGGCATAACTACGTAATGGCGGCAGCATAAATGCTGCGTCTGATACCATCATTAACTTGGTGACCCCGATTTCAGTATAAAGCGAAACTGTGAGCTACCACAGAGTGCAGAACCAGGAATCCGGAGGAGTGAAATTTGTATTTTTTCAATTTATATTTTTACATCACCAGGGATATCCTGCTTTCATCACGTGGCGGAGTACGGGATAGCATCACATACACGTACATACATGCCGGCAGAGGACAGCACGAAAGAATTTGGTTGAAACGTCCAATAAAGATTTCAAATTCCAGTAGCGGGGACAACCACACGCTATATACGCAAACTTTCTCTCGAAACGTAAGGTGGCAGAACAGCAGCAATTTATTTCAAGCAAATTATTTCAAGGCGCTGACAGATCACCTGATTACATTTGGCAACACAAATTCACCAAATTAATTAACCTCGAAGAATTAAACATTGTCATCGTTATGGATATCCGATTGCATTACATGGGATTGCATCAGCAGGATTAACATACAATCGGCTTCGAAGAAATATATTTAAGCAAGTAAGCCTAGTATTTTTGGTGAATTTACAAATGGACTATTATTTATTCCATTTAATAGAAATAATTGCTAAGTTTTTTTTCTCAATCCTACGTGAAGTTCAAACTCGAGTAACAATTACATTACAGTGCGATTGCTTTTAAAATTATACTTTGAGAATTTAAGTAATCATCAGTTTGTTGCTGTATAGTAGCATAAAAATCAGATAAGTGAATCTCACAATATTTCAACAATCTATGCTAATTAAATATTCTAATTTGTGAATTATCTATATTGTCTCTTATATTCTAACTATATTTAAACTATATTTGAATTTTATATATTATATTATAGTACCATAATGAATTGCAATTAAATAAGATATTTTACCACATTCAAATTACATACCGTCGTATTTCGGCTAGTAAATACAAATATTTTTGATCAAATCAGCCATATGTTAATGCTATTACATCACATTGGTTATACGATCATTATTATTGGTATCGCTGTACAATAATATTTTATTAACCGAATTCAATTTAGCATTTGAGCAAATAGAACAGTTTTTCGAAAGATTGTTTTTCTCTCTGTCACGAACGCATAAAAGTTTAATATAAACAACAAAATGACAGAACCAAACAAAAACCCGACGAGGACGGACAGTAAGCTTGAAACACAAAACGACGAAGATACAGGGGATATAAATAGCATAAAGCTACCAAGCTCAATTCACAATTAAGAAAATTAAACGCGAGGACTCAAAGTATGTGCATGTGTTAGCTTGCCTGCCAGTTGAGGTAATCAACAATATCATCGACATTCTAAATAAACATCCCGAGCAAAACAAATACAGTCACTTGAAAGAAGTTTTAATAAAACGCCATTCTTTGCCAGAACAGCGACGATTAGAGAATTTGCTATCTTCTGAAGATCTTGGCGATCGTTCTATCTCATCTATAGGCGAGGAATTAAAACAGTGCTTGTGGGAACACAAGCTGCCTTCTTCCATCACAATCCCGCTAACTGTGGCCACAGGTCAAAGTTTCGATAAAAAACTAGAATTAGCCGATAAGATTTGGGAAGTAACCCAAACTCCAAAAGTGTGTGCTATACAACAACGTAATAAGAAAAGCGATAGAGACTTAGACATTGAAAAGTGTTTAAAAAATATGCAGCATGAAATCATGGAACTGAAAAAGGCTATACGTGATTTATCCTTTCGAGGTCGTAGCAAATCCCAACAACAGCGAAACAGATTCCACAAAAGTCCGGTACCTCCTTGTTTAGACGTCACGTGACCTGTAATTAGAATAGACCCTGATGGTGGCGCAGGGTCTTGTATTTTAAATGAGGAGGTATTGCGCTTACCACGGGTGGGGGCGCAAAATAAGAACTAGAACGTTGCTACTTTAAATCTTTAATCAAGACCGTGCCTTTTTTACATTTACATTGTTTTTATAATAACTAAATTTTACGAACTAAGCAACTTTGTAGGAAATGAACTTAATAAAATACACTTAATGAAATTGTCTAGTAAGCAATATTGTCTCGAGTTCAATAAATTATTGTGGCAAATTGCTTATTTTGCGCAATTTGCCTAGTAAGCAAGAGTTCAATAATTATTGTGAACAATTATTGCTTATTTGCGTTATGCTGGGTTTTTTGACCTTTTTTAGATATCTACAAACAGATTTATTTAATATTGTTTTATGTCAAATTTTATGTTCGCGTTTTATTTCTGTTCACGTTTGAACAGGTCGTAGCAAATCCCAACAACAGCGAAACAGATTCCACAAAAGTCCGGTACCTCCTTAAACGAAAATCTGTTGGTACCATCAGAAATACGGTAACAAGGCAAGGAATTGTACTTGTGCCTGCTATTTTAAGGCGCAGGAAAATCCAAAAAACTGAGTAGGTCGAGTGCGATAGCGACCACCACTCAGCTTAATAGCTCAGGTCGCATATTTATTCAATGCCCTTTAACAAAACTTAAATTTCTTATAAATTTAGGAGCAGAAGTATCTGTCATACCCAGGGCACTTTTCCCAAAAGAATGTTCAATAAAATCTGAGTTTTGCCTCTCCGCCGCAAAAGCCACATCCATCGAGACCTTTGAAAGAAAACTACTTAAAGTAGACCTCGTCTTACACCGCTCTTTCATATTCCCATTCATCTTAGCTGCAGTAAGTAAAACCAATCATAGTTGCAGATTTCCGTACTTACACGTACTTTTTATAGACGGTAAAAGAAAGACTGTAATTGATATTCTGACCGAGTTGAGAGTACAAGGGGAATCAGCTCAAGGTAACGAAGTAACGCCACTACTATATTCATTCAGTGATGCCTATGGTACCTTAGTCAAACTTTACCCCGCTCTAACTGCAACACTTAATTATTCATTACCGGTTAAGCAAAAAGTGGTGCACCATATTGTCACGGAAGGACATCTTCCAATCAGCAAGCCTAGGAGGCTAAATCCAGAAAAGCACAGAATTGCACTCACAGAATTCGAGCATATGCAACAGCTCGGTATCTGTCAACCTTCATCATCACCAATTTCCTCACCTCTTCATATGGTAGCCAAAAAGGACCCGCAAGACTGGCACCCGTGCGGTGATTATAGAAAATTGAATTCCGTTACAGTGCCAGACCGTTTTCTTGTTCCACATACTCACAGCTTCTCTCTACAACTACGCGGATGCGAAGTATTTTCCAAAATCGATCTCATTCGAGCCTATTACCATATAGCCGTTGCCAACGAAGACATTCGAAAGACGGCAATAACAACGCCCTTTGGGATGTATGAGTTCACCTGCATGCCATTTGGGCTGAGAAACGCGGCTCAAACATTCCAAAGATTCATGTATGAGGTAACAAGAGAGTTAAGCGGCGTATTCGTATATATTGACGACATTCTTGTCGCCAGCAGGAATCATGACGAACACAAGCTACATCTTAGGTTACTTTTCGAGAAACTGGTAGAATATGGACTGAATATAAAACTTTCGAAATGTGTTTTTGGGGTGGACGAATTAGATTTCCTAGGCCACAAAATCACAAAAAGCGGCACTCAGCCATCACAGGACAGGGTACTATCCATAAAGAATTTTCCGACACCAAATTCGGTTTTCCAAGCTCAACGGTTTGCAGGGATGATAAATTATTATCATCGACTCGTACCAAATGTAGCACAATTCCTAGCACCGATATACACTTGAATCAATTCACCAGCTAACAAATCTCGCACATCAAAGCCTTTCGAATGGACAGCGGAAAGCAATGAAGCTTTCCAGAACATTAAGGAAGCTCTCGCGAATGCAACTCTTTTGGTACATCCCTCGCAAAATGGGAAGTTACACCTAACGGTCGATGCATCAGGCAGGGCAATAGGCGCGCTTTTGGAACAACTTGGAGAAAGGCAATGGGAACCCTTAGCTTTTTTTTCCAAGAAACTAAGCCCGACAGAAACAAAGTATTCAGCATTTGATCGGAGCTGCTTGAATATACGCATCTATAAAGCATTTCTCACATCATTTAGAAGGCCGTACCTTCACAGTGTTCACGGACCACAAGCCTTTGACAAAGGCCTTGTTTACCCAGACCGATCGTAGCCCAAGTCAAAATCGGCAACATGATTACATATCACAATTCACAAATGACATCCAATATGTAAAAGGTCAAGAGAATTTAGTAGCCGATTCCCTCTCTCGAGGACCAGAGATAGAAGTCGCAAGCACAGACTCTCCGGTATTTAACCTCGCCAACATAATCAAGCTCGAAAAACTGGATGACGAGCTCAAGCTCTTAACATCGGCAGGAAACTCGAACCGCTCAAAATTTAAATTAGAATTGCTCTAGTATCCCACCGAAAATGAAGCGATTTGGTGCGAAACCAGAATCATGAATCGACCATATATACCTACCGATTTGAGAAAAAAACACTTTTAATACCTTACACTCATTATCACACCCAGGTATGCGAGCCTCACGAAAATTTATTACAAATAGATACTTCTGGCCCAATATGACTTCGAACATTAAGCAATGGACGTAAGCCTATGTCGATTGTCAGCGCTGTTAAATTCAAATTTATACACGAAGCCCATTAGGCGAATTCCAACTTCCCAGCAGTAGATTTGAGCATGTCCACATGGACATAGTAAGAGCCTTGGAAATATCTAACGGATTCTCCTATATTCTTGCAACAATAGACAGGTTCACCAGATGGCCCAAAGCATATCCATTAAAAGACACCACTGCTGCAACAATAGCTAAAACATTCGCGGCGGAATACATATCACGGTTTGGCGTTCCTAGTAGAATTACAACAGGCCAAGGCTCACAATTCGAGTCGAAATTATTCAGGGAGCTGCCAAATTTTAGGTTCTCACAGAATAAGAACAACAGCCTACCATCCACAGGCTAATGGGATGGTAGAGCGGTTCCATCGCCATCTAAAATATCCTTGAAGTGTCGCGCAAACCATGGCTACTGGTGTGATGAATTATCCATAGTATTGCTAGCAATTAGAACAGCATTCAAAGCAGACTTGAACTGTTCGCCAGCCGAATTATTATACGGCCAACCACTGAAACTTCGATCTGCAGTTTTTGTATCACAAAATAATGATGCAGCAGACCCAGCTGATTTCGTCAATCTGCTGAGAGAAAGAATGTGCAAATTGAGGCCCGCAGATACGAGAAAATCCGACACACCGGTATACATCCTTAAATACCTCACTTACTGCAGCCATGTTTTTATTCTAGATAATTCAAGAAGACCAGTTATACGACCACCGTACCAGGGACCATTCCCAGTGATTCGAAAGTTCTGAAAACACTTCACAGTCAACGTTATAGGGAAAAATAATTCCATCTCAATAGACCGATTAAAGCCAGCTTACTCAATAGAATCAAATGAAAATTTAATCATAATAAAAAAGAACAGAGCTGTCTCATTTAGGCAATAAAGCTTAAGCTCTAGATGTTAAAGGAACACATAATCAATTGCATATAGCTAAAATAAGCCAAGCTCATGGCGCCTCCTGCTGCGAGGGGGTGTTGTAGTGACAAGGTCACCCTCCGTTGTAAACTAATCCTAAAACTTTTACACGTCCCTGTACGTCCAACGACACGAGAAATATACAAGACGAGACATATACAAAACACGAGACACAAACTCTCGTCGCATATTCATTATCTCCCTGTCTGTTCCTATCCACGAGATTTTGTGCTTGTGTGTGGAACTGTCTCGTGGGGCTGACCCGGATTGTTTTGGTCAGTTCGACGAGGGAATGGTGGCTGCGTCGGCATTACTTTAGGCTAGTGGCTTCCGCGGTATGGCTGGTCCATACTAAGAGGAGGATGTCGATTCAGCATTCCTTAGTTTGGTAACCGACTTTAAATGACCAATACAATACTCTGAGACTTCTCGTAGGATGGGACTGCGTGTGGTATGGAATTCTGGTCTTACGGTTGTGTGATCTTTCGGGAGAGTTCACCTGGAAGGCCATTTGTCTTGAGGGTTGGCTCTTGGAGAGGAGAGAGAGAGAAACCGTTTTTGTTCTTTTGTAATAAATGTTTTAGAATTTTGTTTATTATTTGAATTTTGATATTGTTTGTGGATTCTTTTCACTTCTGATAAATTTCTTAACTCGGTAATAATTGATACTTTTTCGGTTCGAGTTTCTTGATGATTTTTGTCAATAGATCTGTGCAGTTATTCATTTCCAATAAATTTCTTTAGTAATCTCTTTGTATGATAATCTCTGCCGTGATATATTGTTGATATCTTTTGATAGATTTTTTTTACCTTTGGTTTTTTGGTATCTTAACTTGTCCGTTAAAAGGTTTTTCTAAGCTGTTTAATTTCACTCACATTTGATACCCTATTCTATGGATTTCTTGGTAAAGTAGTTTCTTTTAACTTTTCTATTAGAAATTTTTTTTTCTTGTAAAATTCCTATATAATATCCGGCTCATAAATCTTTTCAGGTATGCCTTGCTATGAAGATTGTTTTCTCTTCGATAGGCATCCTTTTATGTTTCCTGTAGACTTTTTATATACATTTTGCGTACTTTTTGTTTTATTTTATTCAGATTTTTCTTATCATCCAAATTTTTAACACCTGTTTTGTAGATCGTTCTATCAGTCCAAAAATGTTATACCTTTTATGTTCTATTGTGATATAAGGTATAGATAACCGTGACATACATATATATGTACGTATACTAATTTATTTCAATGTTCGATGGACTTGTGTCCGTTTTTAAATGACGGCTAGCTCAGTAGCTCTGCCTAAGTAGCTTCGTAAAAGAAATGTAGGTACTTGCCTTCTACAGTCTCTGACTCATCAGACCCAGGACAAGTCTGAACAAGCCTAGGACGTTCCTCCTCATTTGCCTGGCCTTACTGATAGGAAATGCATTCATGGGTCGTGGGTCGAGTCACACATTGTGTGCCCGCAGCGGTGAGGCCTATGTCTTAAGACCGGCTAGCTCAGCCGACCATTTTTCAGAGTCGTCTATACCACAGGTGGTCTAGACTACCCTGCCCTGTTATGGTCGTAGCTACTGCATGCAGCAGTATGCTGCACTGCATGCAGCAGTATGCTACACTGCGGCTAGCGGCATCATATATGCGCGGGCTTCTTTCTGTATGGACGGAGTGTCTACACGCGCCTAATGCTCCCGAATAGAGGAGAAGAAGAAGAGCGCTTCCTGGCACTTTAATTGTCATCGTGAAACGAAAAGTCAACGAAAACTGAGGCTGATTTAAGAAAAACGCGACAGCTAAGTAATCCGAAATAATCAGGCGAATACGTATACGACGAGTACATTAGCGTAATTATCCGATAAATTTGGTTATACGGCAATCAAAAAGGTCGCGGGAGAAAGGCCCAGGTGTCCAAGATAGCGGAATATCCCACAAATCAAGTAAGTTTCCCAGAAAAAATTATTCAGAGTTTTAAAGCGATTATTATTCTTTAACTACAGGAAAAACAACCAATTTTTTCCCATTCAGTAAAGGCGGCTGATTTTGGATTCTTTTGATTTGGTGTAATATAACAGTAGGGCGCCGCAATGGTTAGCCGTGCACTTTAGTAAGTAATGGGACACTTTGGCCTGGGAACCAAAACCGGTTTTGGTATGAGTTCATTAAATATGCAGATATGATAGACAATTACACACATCCAGCACTTAGCATCAAAAGAGCTCGTGAGACAGAAAAAATACTGGTGGTAAAAGGGTACATGATGTATTTGAACTGTGGTTGGAAGATTTGGGAGTCACAATCAAAATAAAAAAGCCACTACCATCTCATCTTAATATTAGGGATCTTATTACGCTTTTTATATCAAATGTACACTTTGAAGATCAATCTCTTAGCGAGCAAGAAAAACAAAAGATAATTAAGGATACGATTTTTAACACCTTGAATAGATTGAATAAAGATTCGACTAATGCTAAACCGCCTGAACAGCGAAAAATTATTAAAGGAAGCAATATTTTAGATGTTCCATATGAAAGGCAAAGTTCCGGTGAATATCTAACTACACCAGTGCCTATCGATACTAATATAGACAACCTGTCTAACTTCTTTACGGATATATTTCTCCAAACACCTGGAAATAAGCGTGCGCCTGACGCCATATTGTCAGAAATAAAAGAATCTTTTAATACGGCAGAATTACGTCGGGAGCATATGTCAATTATAGACAAACTTACTAGACTGGAAAGATCGGTTACAGAATTGGCAATGAACTTACCACAAGAGTCTCAGCAAATAGCAAAGGCCTGTTATGAAAAAAATATAATTTATGTCTACACTGATATTATTCAGCCCTGAGTTATGTGATCAGTTAGTACAATACTTACGTATAATACCTTTAAAAGTATGTGAAAGTACAATAAGATTTCAACACGTAGAATACTGTCCTATTGAAAAAACTTTTATCGAAAGTATTTCTTTAAAAATAACTAATCACCATGGTGAGTAATCGATTTCAAGCCAAGCTATACCCCGACATATATAATGCTCCATTTTAAAAGAAAATAATCTATAAATACTCGTACAACAATCAATTTAACATAGTGTGAAATTAATAGCATTTTGTAAAGCTTCGAAAATGAATTCATATTATACGCGTTGTTACTTAGTACAAAGTGGTGGTGCCTTATCTGATATCGGGGAGTTATATCAAACGCCTCTTATTTACCAGCGTGGGAGAGGTATTGGGAGCTTCTTCAGTGGACTATTGCGATATCTACAACCTTTGGTGGCATCAGGCGCGATAGCTATAAAACAGCAGGCAGTGAAAACTGGAAAAGCGATAATAGAAGAAGTAGGAGCTAAACCGATTAAAGATATTTTAAAAGAGCAAGAAGAGGTTGCAGCTCAAGAATTAGCTCAAAAAGGTATAAATAAACTGTTTAATAGCATGGAGGGTTCAGGTATAAATAATCGCTTGGGTTTAAAAAGACACAATCAATTTACAACGCTACAGTTAAAGACATCTTCTAAGCGTAAGAAACGTTCAAAATCGAAGAAATCGATTAAAAAATCAAAATCATCTTCTTCTTCAAGAAAAGGTGTGAAAGTTAAGAGGAAATTAGGCAGTCGTGTTTTAGATATATTCGATAAATAGACGTTATGTCTTCATACAAGGAATGCATGAAATCGGAATTAGATATTTTTTCTACAACGCCCATTCAAAGCAATGTATTAAAAACAGAGGAAGTATCTTATAAACCCATAGCGTCACTTGATAATTCATCTGTTTTAGAATTTATATCGTTAGGACACGGTGGTACATAACGTGATTTATCAAGCATTTATCTTCGACTAAAAGTACAACTAGTTAAATTAAAAGATGGTAAAGAAGAATTATATACGGTAATGAAATAATTACAATTAAAAACGCTGATGGAAAAGAGGAAGAAATTGAAGCTGACCCAGTTGGAGTTGTTAACAATGCTATGCACTCGCTTTTTCGACAATGCACAATATATTTAAATGGGAAACCAATTGCTCAAACAGATAACAATTATCAGTATAGAACTTACATTGTAAACTTGCTAAATTTTGGAAAAGATGCTGCATCGACTCACTTGGAATCCGCCGGATGGTATCTCGATGACAGTACCATGGAAGTCATAGAAAGTGCAGTAGATGGACAACCTGTTGATTTAAATGAGGGGTATCTAAAAAGATCGAAATTGTTTTCAAAAAGTAATGTAGTGGAGTTAATGGGTAAAATTCATGGAGACATGTTTAATCAAGATAAACTGCTGATTAACGGTGTACATCTACGTGTTGTGCTATCACTCGAGAAACCGGAATTCTATCTATTTTCCAAAGATGGTGACAGCTCGCCACGGATTAAAATATTGGAAGCGACAATGTACATGAATCATGTGCCTGTTAGTCCGAATATTATGCTAGCACATGAGACCGTTCTCCAACGCTCAAATGCTATATACCCATACAAACGTGTTGAAGTTAAGACTTATACCCTACCTGCATATACATTCACATGATCATTAGACAACGTAGTTATAGGGCAATTACCGAATTTACTCATTTTTGGTATGGTGGATAATGACGCGTATACCGGTAAACAAACAAAAAATCCATACAACTTTAAACATAACAACATCACGAGATTCAATTTGACAGTTAATGGAGTGCAAGTGCCAAATCAGCCTATAGAATTTGATTATTCGAAAGAAAACCCTGTTAGTACACGTGGATATATCTCATTGTTTAAAGGTACCGGTATCCACTATTTCGATAAAGGCCATCAAATTTCGAAAAAATTCTTCGACAATGGATGTTTTCTACTTGCTTTCGACTTAAGAGCAGATCTTTCATACAGTTCTGCATGCGGAAATTTATTAAATCAAGGAATCGTACGAGTTGAGGGAACGTTCAAAGAAGCCTTAAAAAACACGGTAACTTGTATTGTGTACACAGAATATGATGGAAGTATAGAAATTGACAAAGTGAGAAACGTTTACACAAGCTTTTAAACTATATAAGACCAGCATCATAATTATCCAAAGTTATTCATCATTTTATCTTTGAAGTGAAAACATAATGAGCTACTGCATTGTGAACGTAGAATACTTTTCAGGAGGTCATTTGACTTTCCTAAAAAGGATATGCTTCGCTGGATTTACTTCACATAACAAAACTTTTACAAAGGAAATCGCTTATAAATATCCCACGTCTTCTACCAACTGTATAGACCAAGCCGGAAAATTTGGAAACTTGGAGCTTAAACGTCTAGATGAAGATCTTATAAAAACTCTAGCTAAATTTACAACAATTTTTGTTCATGGAGCAGCAACAAAGAACTGATACAAAACTACATTACATCTTGTACAAAAGTTATAAATATTGAAACCCTTGGAACAAAGGAACAAGAATGAACACGATCGAAATTGCTACTGCCTTGAAAACTAATGCTAAAACAAAGAAGTTCTTTAAGGGGGTATTCCCATGTGATCAATTACCATCAAAAATACAAAAACCTGCCTGTGTAGTAGCCAACACTGATCCTGCAAATAGAAGTGGAACACATTGGATAGCATTTTTCTTTCCAAAAGCCGGCCGTGCAGAATACTTTGATTCATTTGGAGAATACCCCAAAAACATCTTTAGGAAATTTTTATTGAACAATTCACATATTTTTACCAGCAATAAAAGACAACTTCAAAGCGTCATTTGGAGAATACCCCAAAAACATCTTTAGGAAATTTTTATTGAACAATTCACATATTTTTACCAGCAATAAAAGACAACTTCAAAGTGCTTTTTCAAGTACATGCGGGCATTACTGCTGTGTTTTCCTCTATTCCCGATGCAGCAGAAAGGGTATGAAATCGTTCTTGAGGCAGTTTTCATCATCTGAATTTCAACTTAATGATAAAAGAATTGTAAAATTATATCGTCAGATATTTGTCAATGGTTTTAACAAAAATGGAGAGGCTTACTGCAATCAAATCTGTAACATCAGATCGAGATGTGGTATAGATAATAAGTAGCAACTCCATGCAGCCAGTTTATCAGTAAATTTCTCTCAGAATGAAGCAATCTTCAAAGAAGAAGTCAGGAACACAAACTACAATGAGTAATAAAAAATTAGATAAAGCAAAGAAAGTTAAAATCCCCTGTGAAAAACTTCTGCTGAGCTATACTTATTATCTGGATGATGGACAGAATCGTACAGTTACACTAGGTTTTGATCCTTATACATTTGACGCAAAAATAGTATTTCATCGTAATGGACGATTTCCAGTATCAGCTGTTTACTCAGAGTGGTCGTCTCTGTATAATCATCTAAAAGACTTGAAGATAAAAATGGAAATTAATGCCACAAAGGGGCAAGATGAACTTAAAACCATGTATAAGATTCCAGTAGGACGAGGTAGTATGCAGTTACAATTCAGTGAACTTATCAGACTTTTCGAAATGTTCGACTTCTTCAATATTGTAATGTTCCACAATAACAACGCATCTAAAAGTGTAGAGGAATACTATCAAGCTTACCTTGAAAAGTGCCAGCACAAAAATGTTGTCAAGTTATCCGACAACGACTTTTGCATTCCAGCAAAAACATCCTATGTACATATAAACTATTCTAGATTGTTTTACGAAATACCTTTACTTTGCACGATTTTTGTTCTTTCTTATTAGAAGTTTTGTAAACTCTAATGTAAATAAAATTATAATTAAAATAAAAGACATGTTTTTATTCTACAATCCCATTTATTAACATGTATAAATATATATTTACACAATTTTGAACAGCACAACGAATAACAGGTTGATTCTTGTGAATTTTACAAAAAATAGAAAAGTTAGTTATATCGCTCAGCCTTGGCATATCAAGCTGCATTATTTCCGCTTCTGGTAAGTATTTTTTCACAAAATTGGCCTTGAATCCTCCTTTCAAGTATATAGTAGAATTGCGGAAATTTTCAAATATATCCATTAAGTTATTGTAATTAACGTCTCCATCCACCCAGTCTAGTCCATTTACATTGTCTACGTCGTACCGGTTTTGCTGCTGAGCACTTGAGGAAAGCTCCTGGTGCGCGTGTGGGGATGCCAAATGGTACACCATTGGTATAATTGCACCATGGGATAAAACTGCTAGTTCTTTTGCAAAATAATTTGCTCTGTTACCACATACAAACTGAATATCTAAAACCACTATACTCATGTTGCAGTGTTGCAGATAACCAATTAAATAAAAACCTTGAAAACTAAATGCTTTATATATATTTTCTACGCAGCCATTTGTAATTAATAGATTATTAGATTTATTAAGGTTCGAAAAATCAAAATTGTAAGACATTTTTCTCAACAGCTTACTATGGCAGACACTATCAAAAGCCTTGGAGAAGTCCAGAAGCGTCATAATAACCACTTCCCGCCGATCAAGAGCTGCGCGGATGTCCGTTGTAACTTTCACGAGAACACCTTCGCAATTATGTTTAGGTCGAAATCCAGACTGCAATCGCCTCAGAAGATCATTTTGGAGGAAGTACTGTTGAACCTGCCAATACAACAGCTTCTCGAGCACTTTAGCGAGAAAACAAAATAAACTGATAGGCCAGAAGTCGGCAGAAATATCTGCTGTCGCTTTCTTTGGGGTAGGGATCACATGCGCAATTTTCCAGATCTTGGTAAACACTGACTTAGTGATGCAGCAATTAAAAATATGCAAAAGAGGGCCAACAATAAAAGGAGATATTAACTTCACTAACCGCGGAGACATGTTGTCAGGGCCAATGGCATGCGATTTAATAGAGAATATTGCCCACGAACCACACCGCGAAAACGAAAGATATCTGACCTGGGCGAGACATTTAAACTCTCTAAGGCGGACGGATTACAGGCTTGCAAATTATGATCACCCGCGAAATATTTATTAAGCTCACTTGGGCTTAGGTTGCAGTTAAGTGCTTTTTTTCCATATACGAAGGTATTTCGAAGATAACGCTAAAGCACTTTCGGAGAAGCTTTTAAATCAAATTTCTGTTTAAAATACGCTCGCTTGGCTTCGCGAATCTTAAGATTAACCTTATTTCTTAGTAACATGTCCTAAATCTTCGATGCCTGAAATACAGATATTCACGTTCTGCGATCATTTATTCAATTTCAGTACTAAACCAGGAAAAGGAATCTGGCTTTGATAACTTCATTCGAAGAGGAACATGCTTGTTATAAATATACTCAATAGAATTATTGAGAAACGATACCTGCTCATCTATGTCAGCAATATTATAAATGTGATCCCAGGGAATTGATTCACATTCTGCACAAAGCGCAGGCAAGTCAAGGTTCTTAAAATATCTGAACTGAAAAAAGGACGGGCTTGGACTGGAACTAACTCTTATGTCGCAGGTGAAGAAAATAATGTCACGATCCAGAACAGTAAGGCTCAGTTGATTGAAAAATATCACTAGAGAAGGGTCTGAAACAAAAAATAAATTTAATGTGGAAGGGTTCGAGCAATTATGATATGTAGGGTGATTATTAACAACAGCTAAATGAGAAGTAAGCATGTAGACCTTGGAATTTGTTGCAAAACACATTCAACATGGATCTTACACTGTTCGATGAAGTAGTACTCGGAAGCATTAAGGAATACAAAATTTCAAGACAGGCACTCGCACGGCAATCACTATAACGCAAAGCATTTCAGAAGGTAAGATGAATATCGCAAACGACAAATAACCCATACGCAGCAGTACCCTGTAAGAAATGAAGTAATACTTATTAGAGGTTAATGAACTAAACTGATTGCAAAAAATAAAAAGAGCAAAGCGATACATATGACTAAATTAATTACTGCAAAAGAAAGAAAAGAAGGATAACAAGAAGGAATTTAACTAATATTGTATAAAATAAATAGTGAGAACTACGTATGTAGGAAGAAAAAAAGAAAAAGTTCAGAAACAAAAAAATCATGTCCATCAGCTGCTGTTTGATTCGCTTCCGCAACGATGCATTCCAAAGAGTTAAGTGATGTGACCTTCACTGGCGGATCATTCTTCCTAACATGCACGTAGACTTCCCCATGCCGAGAAAAAGCAGCACAGAGAGCGTTATCATTACGCAGTTTAAGAGCGGCGTGTAGGATTTTACTGTTTTTGGTAGTGAGGCTTTCAAAAACGTTCACCTTGGTTGTCGAGACAAAATTTGATGACATCTCATTAAGAGTTTACAAGCCGGCACTCTTGAATTTTAAAAGAAACTCTCTCTGTTCAGCAATCGAGGAGAACTTAACGATAATAGGGGGATCCCTCCGCTTGAAATTTTTTGATTTAGCTGAAGTGTATTTGGGCCGGAACGCAGTTGAATATGGTGAAAATGTGTGTCCGATTTTAGTAGATATAGTTGAAAGCAACTGCTGGGGGGACTCATGCGGGCTGTGCGGAATGCCAGTCACCACGGCATCTGATAATCGACGAGTATCATCTAATTCTTTACGAACCTCAGCGAGTTCCTCCCTGAGCTGATCTAAATCGTCACTCAGTTTTGCGATCTCCGAGTGTGACACATTCACAATCTCATCTATTTTTCCGAGCATGCGCTCTTCAAACTCCTCAAACTTTTGGGAGATTACCTGAATTAAACTTTTCAGCAACTTCTTCTCCAATAGCTCGTAATGATCAGTGGAACATATGGAATTCGATCGACTAGATGTCGGAGAGGCAGAACCACCTTTTCCACTCAGCTGAGTCTTTGCGGTCCCTCTCGTTATTCTAACTGGTGTGGATTGTGCATTGGTGTTAGTGCAACCTTTAGAATTTGGTTTTGCAGTATCTTTACCCATTGTGTACAGGAATAAAATAAAGTCGATTAAGCGTTTATAAACACTGTCAAGCACAAAAGCTCTCCAAAAATCAATCCCCAGGTATAAAGACTGTTGTAGAGTGGGAACGATATGGAACCGCATCATGCGTGTCTTTTTCCCATACTTCAGAAGCACCCGAATGTGGCCCAATACTTGTTGTTGTTGACCGTCTGCAGTTGAGATCGAGGATGGCATAGAACGAAACCGTATCCCTGCTCTTTCCAAAAATTGTTCGCCCCCGAAACCTAATACGCTCACGCTGGCGCCACTGTCCAATAGACCCCTTATTCGCTGGCCTTGGATGAAGACGTCAGTGTAAGGCCGGTGGTCTGTGCTAGCTGGTAGTGTTGTTTCAGCGACGGCCGCCTTTATATTTTTGCGCAGGCTGTGGTAACGACGGGTGCGTGATACGGTCCTGGGGGATACACATTTGTGCTGATAAGGGAAAACGGTTCTTCACTGGAATCGCTGTCTGAATCGGTTACGAAATCTGATGGTGTAGTTGTTCCAACAGGGCTAGTGACTCCACCGGAAAAATAAATTCAGTTACGTCTAGACCTGATACACCATCGAAGTATAGTTTCGATCTGGAGACAGGACTATTTGTAATAATAATACGGTCTCTGGCAGTACTCTGTCGAATATATGCTGACGCGTTCAGCGGTGAGACTCCTGACCCTGGTGGCCTGGGTGGTCGTGAATTGAAATAATCGTGACTTGGTGGGGGATCTGCTGCTGCACCGCGGTTTGGTCCCGTGTGCAAGGCCTCTAAACGTTCGTTCACCGAACGGAGGTGTGGTCTTCCCTCCAGAAAGGCCGTCTGCGTCCGCTGCGCAGTGTTACTGCTGGTTGGATTCTGTTGGGCATTCCTCCCACCTGGAAATGGAAAGTTAGAACCCGCCGTACCTGCGTTGAAGCGGGGACTCCCTGTACTAAGCTTGGGAGTACTCACTGTCGAGTAGATTGATCGAGTTGAAGCTTTGGAAGTAACACCCGTTGAGGACTTCCTTCCAAGCTTGGTATCTGCTTCGCTAACGGATGGGATTTCCAGGCCACGAGCGTCTTCCCCATCAGACACCCGACCCTGCAATGGAAGCTGGGCTGTCTCTACTGAACGCAAGAGACCTTCCAATGTCGAGAGATGTTCTTGGACTTCTGAGCGCACAGACGGCGAAGTATTTTGCAACCGTCGGGCTCTGTGAACAACGTGCATGATCTGACTACGATAGCGAGTGCTATACCCATCCGTTCGAATAGGGTCCGTAGTGAGGTCATACCTCAAAGCCTGCACCCGGCTGCTGATATAGTCGACCTCCCGCGAGGGATTCTTGTGAGCATATGATCTTTGCGCTTCCCTGCTAGGATCTAACTGCTCGGCTTCAAAAGCCGTCAGAAGCTGCTCTCGAGCGTCCTCTATACTCTATACCCAACTGCCAACTCGTCTGGAGACAGATAGGTGAAATCCATATTCGATCAGTTTGAAAATGACCACTTGTAGTAGAAATTGTGTCGAGAGTTAAAATTATAGTATCGTTGAGAGTTGTACCAATATCCCGAAAATAAGGAAGATGTATATGGCTAGTATGCGGAGACCGGTCGGAGGTTAGGTCTTTGGTATCCAGAAGGTATATAAAATAACGAATGTGCGATAAACCATAGTTCTTTGTAGACTAAGAGTGTAATATGATCAAAACGAGACCCAAAGTAATGACTTTATGATGCCCCAAGGCGGAACACCTACAGTTTCTGCGTGTGGGATAATTGGGCATAATAAATGTATAAATTCGGAAGAAAATCCGAAATGCTAACTTGATAATAAATCCAAAGGGAAAGATCTATAAATTGTGCGAGCTGAATTCGTTCGTATATAGAGATATAATTTCAAGAGGAAACTCAGACTAATCACTTTATAATCGATCTACAAAGAAAGCTCTATAACTTGTGCGTATGTGAATAGATATGTGTTCGAAAGAGATTTCCAAAATAATAATTTGATTGCGTATCTATAGAGGACTATCTAGAAATTGTGCGCATATAAATATCGATTCCTAAAAAAAAATTTCAAAATGATGACTCTATCATAAATCCAAAGAGGAGGATCTATAATTTTATGCGCTATCTCAATATTTTAATTCAGAGGAAATTCAAAATGATAAATTTTTTTTTTTAATCTGAAGAGGGAAGATCTGCAAAATTTGAGTGTATTATAATTATGCCTATATAAGTATATAAATCAAAGGGAAGAACAAAAAATATATAGAAAATTAGTAATCTTATGATACCAAGACGTAGATCTGAAGTATCGCGCGTATCAAGTTTGTGTGCTCATGAACGTGTGAATTCGAAGAAAATCCAAAATACTGACTTTATGATACTCCGGGGAGGAATACCTCTAATTCGTGTATGTAGGATAATTGTGCGTAATAAATACATGAATTCACGCGAAAATTACGAACAGGTACCTCTATTTCAAGGATGTTTGGAACTTGTGCCTCTGTTATAATTGTGCAAATATAGAAATATATATGTATGCTCAGAAGAAGGTTCAAGATAATATATCTATTAGATTCTAAAGGAGAACTACCTATACCATGTGCGTGTATGATCTTAATATATATATAATTATCTCAATTCAACCGAAAGTTGAAAGTAATAAACTTATTATAAATCTAAAGAAGCGGATCTGTAGCTTGTGAGTGTTAGATTTGTGCGTATATGAATAGATATATGTTCGAAAGAAATTTCAAAATAATAATTTTATCATTAACTTAAGAAGGAATACCTGTACTATATGCATGTAGGGTATTCGTCCGAGACGAAAAAAATCCAAAACTATACCTTTTTTTTTATAATTTTAGTGAGAAATATCTACAAATTTGTGCACTATATCGATACTTTAATTGAAGGAAATTCAAAATAATAAATTTTATCATAAATCTAAAGAAGAAACACCTATACTACGCACGAGTGTATGATTTCCATAGATAAGTATATGTACATTTGTTCGAAAGAGAATATAAAATTAGTGCCTTTATTTTGAATCTACAGAAAGCGATCTAGAAATTGTGCGTATGTGGCGACGCGTCAATATCCTATCACCAACTCTCTGAACACGTGACTAACCAACATGTACATCGGGCAATTTTTATCCGTCGAAACATCTAACTATTAATACTTCGGTGAACCTAGAAAGCGGTAATTATGTAGACGCGGTTTTTGAATTAAAAAATATTTTTGTAAACAAGAGAATCAGTCTATTGTCAGAATGCATGCTATCAAGTTAGAAGAGATTTAAAATAATTTGTTTTGTGAAAAATTTCTATAAGGATTTTTTTTGTAACGTTTGTCCTTTCGAAGAGAGGCCAAAAAAAGGAAAACTCTGACGAGGAGCACAATAAATTATCGAAGACCTTTTTTTGGAATTCAACAGCATTGTTTGATTTGAAGACTGATGCAGCTGTTAATTTTTATGTTCGCCGATGGGCGGAAACATATTACTTTTCTTTTGCAGATATAGATCCTGTAAGACACCAGTAAAGCGGAAGCGATTTTGCTCCATACGGTAACCACTGCGATTGCAGAACATAGGACCAATCAGACGTTTCAGGTCTCTACCTCAGAACTACGAGTTGATCATCCTCATTCCTACGCCTATAAATAGATCCATAGGAAAAGAGCTGCGACCATATGGGCATAGGGCCCATGGGTTCATTTGCTTTGTTCCATTGAACGCATCTCAGCACGTTCGCTTTCCAAGACTCGTCGACTTCTAATTCAAGAGGCGCACTGGGAGCACCCTAGTGCCATATCCAAACTTCACGCTATTTCCGACTTGGACTAACCAGTGCATTCATAAGCCTTGTGTAAGCTTTCTATGCTCACCAACGTCTTACTAGAATATTCTTGACTATCATCGGTCATCGTATTGATTTAATTTGCTCAGATTTCTTCGACCAAAGTTATTAGAGTTTTTCGGACTTTGTTACTTCGACAGCATTTTCGGCTTTCATAAATTATTTATTGGTCTCGTTTTTGTTTATGTTCGCAATGGTCGAAATTCTAAAAGAAAATGCCTTTAAAGACCTCATTAATGGGGACACACTAGAAGAGCCCAGTACTTCTCTGTCAGCGGACTTATCACAAACAGCAACATTAGGCGCTGTGTCGGTTAAGTCAGCTCCTTTCTGGAAGAATGACCCGGAACTGTGGTTTCTCCAGCTCGAGGCACAGTTCGAATTGGCCGGCATTAGCCAAGACAAGACGAGGTACTTTCATGTCATTGGTGCACTCGACCATCTACCTCAAATAGGTATGATCAGATCAAAGAAGCATTAATTTCCAGAGTTTCGGGAAGTGCAAACCGGAAACTTAAACAACTACTGACTGAACTTTCACTGGGTGATGCTCAACCGTCCCAACTATTACGGGAGATGCAAGCATTTAGCAACGGCCAACTTAACGAGTCTGTATTAAAGTCGCAAGCATGCAGGCGATTCTTGCATCTAACCCTGGTACACTTGAGGTATTATCAGAATATGCTGACAAAATTGCAGAGGTCAGTCCAAGCGCAGAAGTGTTTTCAATAACTCCGGCACCCGACAGTCATTATCAGGCTATCGTGAATTTGGAAAAGAAGTTGCATAACCTCACTAGCATGTTCAAAAAGTCTCTAACACTTCGTAAGCCAGCTAGCCAAAACTCATCAAGAAGTGGGCCTAGACACCGATCATCTTCCCGAGGGTCGACATCTGACTCGAAGACAGATTATTGTTGGTACCATCGTATATTTGGAACCAATGCAAAAAAGTGCATCATCCCTTGCAAATTCAACGGAAGTAATGTAAATTCAGGGCAGTAAGGTGTTATAGCCTGTAATAAAGGCCCAAATTAAATTGCCCTCCGCCATTAACGCGGGGTGGATGTGGCTCACTCAATAGTCGTTTGTACATTTCCGATAAATCTTCAAAAAAACATTACCACATTGATACGGGAGCTGATGTTTCCGTCATTCCAAAAACGTCCCTCCATCGATTCCCAAATTCTAATTTACAGTTGGTGGCGGCAAATTCCTCACCTATTAGAAAGTTTGGTCGAAAGAGTGTATTTTCCTGGCAATTTATAATTGCAGAGGTACCCAGAAAAAAGAAGTCCCTCATTGATCCGCTCACTTCTTTAGTAGCATCCGCACAACGTGTCATTAGTCAAAACTCAGGTCTGACGTTGCTGATTAATCCGGCAATCAACTCAGTAATTCAGGAGTTACTCAGGAAATATCACACCATCACAATCGAAACAGGATTCGGTGAGCAGGTGTCACACTCTGTTACGCATCGCATTGTAACAAAAGGGGCCGCCATTTCGTCCAAGGTTCGTCGCCTCTCTCCAGAAAAGTTGGCAATAGCCAAAAAGGAATTTGAATTTCTTTTAAGGCAAGGAACATATCGACCCTCAAACAGTCCGTGGTCTTCACCATTGCATCTGGTACAAAAGAAAAATGGTGAATGGAGGCCATGCGGGGACTTCAGACGATTAAATTCCAGTACGGTACCCGACCGTTACCCAGTACCTTTAATACATGACTTTGTATACCAGTTGGAAAATTACACACATTTTACAGCCCTTGACTTAGCATACCACCAAATCCCAATCGAGCCCGAAGATATACCAAAAATGGCAACATGCACACCTTTTGGACTCTTCGAGTTCACACGCATGACGTTTGACTTGCGTAATGCCGCTCAATCTTTTCAAAGATTCATTCATATGGTTTTGCAGGAGTTTTCTTTCTGTTTTGTATATTTGGACGATATACTAATCGCTTCTAAGTCTCAAGCCGAGCACTATCTTCACATCGAACAGGTGTTCAGACGACTGAAGGATTACGGACTGATATTAAATGTAGAAAAATTTGTCTTCGTGCAGTCGCAGATAAAATTTTTAGGCCACTTAATCACCCCGAAAGGCATTAGGCCAGCTCCCGATCGTGTAGAAGCAATCGCTAACTTTAAAAGACCTGAAACCGTAAAACAATTACGACGCTTCTTGGGAATGATTAATTTCTACCGCCGTTTCTTACCACATGCTGCGACTCATCATGCTAACTTAAACGGCAATCTGTTCTGCTCTAAGAAAGATGGAGCTAAACGCATTGACTGGTCTAGCCAAGCAGATAAATCTTTCGAAGTGGCTAAAGCTCAACTTGCTGAGACAGCTCTTCTCACCTTTCCCATCGTTTCGGCTGAACTGTCACTATGGGTAGACGCTTCGGATACTGCTATCGGTGCGGCGTTACAGCAAAAGATCGACGGCGACTGGCAACCGCTGGGTTTTACTCTCTTAAATTGAACAACGCGCAACAGAAGTATTGCACCTATGACCGAGAGCTACTCGCGGCCTATAAAGGTATCAAATATTTTAGATATTTACTCGAGGGACGGGTCTTCACGCTTTACACAGACCACAAACCATTGCAGTACGAATTTCAACAAAACCCGGAAAAGGCCTCTCCCCGGCAATTACGTCATTTAGACTACGTGAGCCAATTTACCACGGATATAAAACATGTGCCCGGGCAGGATAACGTGGTTGCCGATGCACTATCTAGGGTAGAGGAAATCCAACTGCTAGGCCCAATCAATTTTGAAATTATGGCTGAAACGCAATGTCAAGATTGGGAAATGCAACAGCTCCTTCAAAATTCTTGGTATAAATTCGAAAAGTTCCCCACTTTTGGCTCTAATATAGAGCTATACTGTGAAGTTTCGGAAACCAAAATACGCCCATTTATTCCTAACGCTTTTAGAGTACAAATTTTTAGAACCATACACGATTTGTCCCACCCGAGCATTCGCACAACAAACAAAATGGTTACGTCTTGGTACTACTGGACGTCCATTAACAAGGATGTCAACACACGGGCAAGGGCATGCATAGCTTGTCAACGATGCAAGCTAGATACGGCAAAAATGCCCTAGGGTCGTTTCACGAATGCACTGAGCGTTTCCAGACTATACACATTGATCTTGTTGGTCCGATGCCCCCCTCGCAAGGATTTAGGTATTGCCTGACAATGATAGATAGGTTTACGAGATGACCAGAAGCCGTTCCTCTAATGGACATTAGAGCGGAAACAGTCGCGACTGCACTCTGCCAAGTCTGGATAGCTCGTTTTGGTGTTCCTAGAACGATCATAACAGATCAAGGGGCACAATTCGAATCATCATTATTTTCTGAACTTTCAAAGCAATTAGGTTTCAAACGCAACCGCACTACCGTTTATCATCCGCAAGCCAATGGATTTTTAGAGCGATGGCATCGGACATTTAAGTCCTGTCTAATGACTTATCAGGAAAAGACCTGGACAAAGGCCTTACCCTTTGTGCTACTGGGACTTCGAACTACGTTTAGGGAGGAATTTCTCGCCACCCCTGCAGAACTCGTGTATGGTGACGGCCTGCGCATACCCGGTGATTTTTTACAAAATTCACAGTATCGGCCTCAGAATCAATTCATCACATCTTTACGCTAAAAAAAAAACAATTTGGGCGCCATTGTAGCGAAGGGCGCGCCCGTTGTCAGCCCTACTTGCATCCATCTTACCATGAATGCAGATAGGTGCTGCAACAGTCACCTCCCGCTGCAAAATCATCTCGGGATTTATGTAGGTAGCCGCACAGCGGATATGCCGCTAGCGATAAGCGGGCTTGGGGTGGTTCTTGCCACGCACATCCCTTGATGCTTGTTAGCTGTGCGAGAACAAAAAAAAGGAAACGTGAATGAATGAGACTTGCTCATCTTGTGGGGACTTCGGACAGACATACGGGCGGAAAAAAAGAGAAAAAAATATTATAGATATGCTCGTTTACGTTGTCTTGTCGATTCGCTTCCATGGTGTAACCTCAAAATAAACTAAATTCTGAAATAAGAAGATCTGAAACTGAGAAATTGGAAACCGAAAATTCCTTTTTCTGGTCCTCAAATGTAAAGGACAGAACCGAGTGAAAGTCCCTGCGACGCCGGACAATTCATACTTCACCCGGAGAAAAAGCAACGCAGAGAGTGAGTGAGAGAGAGAGAGCATGGGCTTCGGATGGTGATGAAGTCCCGACGGGACCTGGTTTGAACCAATCTTACTTAGGATGCGTGTGTGTGTGTGTCCACGCGTCTCGCCCCGCTTCCTTACCACAAGCCATTTTCCTCCTATTCCAACATTACGCTCGCATTATACTTCACAAATTATGACGACGGGCAGGACTTCATGCTGCCGCGGATATGTGGGCATCCACAGACCCCGGGCGAACCTACCATATCGTTAAAAGTTGGTATGAATGCTGAAAAAAGAAAGAAGATAAAAACAAACAAACAAAAAAGGAGGAGAGGAATCAAGAACGAAAAGATCGCTTGGGCTCTATTACTTGGTAAAATTTATTTTTATTACGACTCTTGGCTGTGCCTAAGGCTGGCTATACATTGACTATCGTGTGCGCTACCTAGCTAGTTTACAGAATTTTAGAGTCTAGTGGGCAAAACTGTTTGGAAAATTACCTACCTACTTGCTCGAGCCCTACTCTGAAGAACTTAAAATTAGTGCAGAGACAATGCGTATGCTTAATAGGCAGCATAGTTAAGGAGACCAATATGACAAACGTATTTCCGTTCCTTTTTATTTATTTTTTTTATATTACTACTATCACAACATAAAGATCAGCTCAAACTAAAAAAAAGAAAAAGAAAAAGGCGGACCAGAAGGGTCGATTCGTGCAACTTAAACTAAGAATTTACTGGAAGTTACCTTAGGGGTGGTAGTGGCTGACGACCACCCAGTCGTTATAAAAACTTTTTTTTTTACTTGTTCCTTTTCTTTTTCTTCTTCACCTAACTCAATTGTGTAGACAACTCGTTCTTGGTTCCTCGGCAATAGCTGCAGGAGAGCCGTTGGTTCTAAGACACGTTGCACTCACCTCTTAGAATAACAGAAGCTCCATTTACAGGCTGCGCCTCAAAATGATCATCACACTTGGGCAGGGTTATGCTATTTATGCTGGAACTAACGCATAAATCCTCGAATATCTCCTAGCAGGTTGCCAAATCTACTTCGCAATAAGTATATCTTTTAAATATTTCTTTACAGATCGCACAATTTAATTCGATGCCAATGAATTCAGGAAAAATATGCGTCGTATATGTATATTTGTATATGAACACTAATGAGTAAATCTATACATATTTCCTTGCAGATTGCACAATTAAATTCGATGCCAATGAATTCAGGAAAGATATTCATCGTATATGAATATTTGTATATGAACACTAATGAGTAAATCTATAAATACTTCTTTACAGATTGCACAATTAAATTCACTACAAAGTAATCAAGTAAGCTATTCGGCGTTTATTTGTACATCCGAGTACTAATAACTATATCTATTGAATATTTCTTTAGAGATCGCACAATTTAATTCAATGCTGCGCAATTAAATTCAGATTTCACAATTAAATCCGATGCAAATAAATTCACTAATGAGTAAATCTATAAGTATTTCTTTACAGGTTGCACAATTAAATTCCCTGCAAAGTACTCATCTAAGTTATTCGGCGTATATTGGTACATCCGACTAATTTTAATCCGTATTCAATCCGAAGTTCGCGCCGAAACAAAAATAAAATAAAATGTATCCAATCAGTGCAAATTGATTTCTTCGCGCCGGTAGATTTATTCACCAACACAAGTTCTAAACGGCCATATATAGGGAAAACAAAAAAAAACAATCTCTTGGCTATTTTTACTGATCACACGGATTATCGTACCAGGCCCACTCAGGTTCGCATCAAAAACTCGGCTGCCTTCCCGTCTGCCTACATTACAGCCGCTCGTTCCTTCAGCCAACCGACAGCCGAGCAGTTTTGTTCGTCGTTCGGTCGACTGCCGAAATCTCTTTCCAGGAATTTCTCGGCTGACCTGCTGTAATACATTGCGTGGTTGTAGCATGCGATGTTTTATGGCTAGGCGAGTTGCCGTTTGTTACTTGGAATTTTAGTTGGCAAACGGTATATGGCACAAAATTTTTGTGTAGGCAATGGAGCGACGATGCCAAATTTATGATTCCTTATCTTTCAGGGATTTCGCTACGTTGCCAAAGCAGACTCCATTTTATGCTTTTTTTCAGATCTTGCGGAATTTGTATAAAAATGTTTCTTCATTTCAGCGAGTTTTACGTCGGATGGAAAAGTAGCATAGGGCTACTTTTCGAAAATTGTACAACCGTTTTCCTTTTTTCAGGTACCCCAGAAATTTATGGAAAAACAAAAAGGAAATGGATACAACAAAAAAAAAATTTAAAAGAAGAGAAGAAGAAGAATAAAGGAAAAATAATTTTTAAAATGAAAAAAAAAACAGAAAGAAAAGCGAAAAGTAGCGTGAGGGCAGAACGCTACAACTGCCATCATGAGCTGACAGATCACTCGATAGACAGCGTTGACATGCAGGGCGGCACGTTAGTTCGCTTCGGCTATTGGCGTGTGTGGGAAGGTTCCATGAAAACCAAAAAACAAAATCCGTCGAAAACATCTGGTTCAGAAGTGACCCTGTGGCGAAGCGTCAATATCCTGTCACCACCGTTCTGAGCGTATTATTACTTCATTGAGCGTAGAAAGTGTTATTTAAGTAGCCATGATTTTTTAGAAGAAAAAAAAATAGTTGAGTTGATTGTCAGACTTGGAGAGGAGAACAAAGTTTAGAAGAAATGACTTTATAACGTGCTTTAAAAAAATATAATAAGCCATATCTGGCGAAGATTTTTTTTGAGTTTTTTTTTCATGAATAAAAGCGGCCAAGAATACTATTTGGGATATCCGTCTTTTATTCAGACTACCGTCGGCAGTGTTGATGTTCATGCCCACTCAAAAGGGCGTTCATCTATTTTCTTTTTAGGTGCTTCTTTTAAATTGACTTGTCGTACCTTGAGGTACAGTACATCTTTTACTATCAGCAAACGTTACGAAATACTGTTACCTCCTGAAGCTCACCCTATCCGTAACGAAGAACTGGACCACTCTGCTACACGGCAAAAACAGAGAAAACCGCCGCAACAGTTTGACGTAGTATCCACTGGGATAATCCTTTTTTATGCTCGCACTGGTGTTATAAGTCCTCGGTAGCGTTTGAAGAACGTAACGAAGATCGTCGTGATACGGCAGCTAGCAGAAGGCACATTATGCTGTGCCAAGGAACATTCGTGTGCTAGCGGTCACGACATCATTTCCTTTTTCTATTATCTTTCTTTCAGGACACTATAATTTAATTCTGTGTTTGTACAGCTCCGATTAAATCATTAAGCGGCTCAGATAGAACAACTTGAGAGCCTCCTGCCACAGGATCTACCACTCGCCTGGTACCACCAAATCACAGCAGTCTAATTCTGCTCAACTCATTGGGTCGTGGACCTCGTGTATGCAACTACCTCAGTTTAGACATACAGTTTATCTCGCATCAAGAACTGAGGTCTCAGCTCTTCCTACTGCAGTCGATACGGCACGTTGCAGTGGTGCTGTCAACGTAACATAAAATATTTGGTGTTGTCCTGCTATCACTAACTAGGGTACCACCAAATTGGTGACCCCGACATTCAAAGAAGCCAAAGCAACCTTCAGCACAGGAAGAAATTATTTTGGAAGAGGTTAGATAGTATAAGTAATAGAATAATTTAAATTTTCTTAGTTGTTTTTGTTTACATAATTACACGTGATATTTACAATTCCTACATACCTTTTATATTAAGATATTTACATTTTCTTTTTTTGGTATTATATCAATAATTTTAATAGCGTTTATGCGTGTAATTTTCTCCGCTTGGTGTAAGTAAACCATTACTGTTTATAGTGAGACGTGTGAAAGTTTTCTACGCTCAACGACATCTTGCTAGCTCTTTGTCACACCTCATCACTTCGATTAAATTTATTAATTTTTTTTTTTTTAAGTTTTCTATAACATTTTATACTTGTGATTGGTCTTACGTTAGTTAAAATTGAAATGGTCACCAGGCTAGAGGAAAATGCCTTTAAGGACCTCATTAATGGGGACACACCAAGCGAATCCAGTGCCTCTCTGCCAGTGAACATGCCACAAACGGCAACATTGGGCGCCGTGTCGGTGAAACCAGCTCCTTTCTGGAAGAATGATCCGGAGCTGTGGTTCCTCCAGCTCGAGGCACAGTTCGACTTGGCTGCTGTTAGCCAAGACAAAACGAAGTATTAGCACGTTATTGGTGCGGCCGACCAAGGCGTTGTACGCTTGGTGATTGACATTATTCGACATCCATCGTCCTCAAACAGGTATGAACAGATCATGGAAGCGTTGATTTCCAGAGTTTCAGGTAGTGTAAATCAAAAGCTTAAGCAGCTTTTAACTGATCTAACACTGGGTGATGCACAACCATCTCAACTACTACGAGAGATGCAATCACTGAACAACGGCCAACTTAACGAGTCAGTGTTAAACTCACTCTGGCTGCAGCGTTTGCCAACAAGCATGCAGGCCATTCTTGCATGTAATCCTGGCACACTTGAAGTTTTATCAACATGTGCTGACAAAATTGCGGAAGTCAGTCCTAGGGCAGAGGTGTTTTCAGTAACTCCTGCACCTGATAATCATTATCAAGCTATTGTAAATTTGGAAAAGAAGTTGCATAACCTCACTTGTTTGGTTGAAAAGTCTCTAACGCTTCGTAAGCCAGGTATACAAGCCAGGGATACAGATACCGATCAACTTCCCGAGGGTCAACATCTGACTCGAATCCAAGTTTCTGTTGGTACCATAGTAAATTTGGAACCAATGCAAAAAAGTGTATCAGCCCTTGCAAATTCAACGATCGTGGAATTAATTCAGCGCCGCAAGGCGTTATTGCCATCAACCAAGACCCAAATTAAATTGCCCTCTGCCTTTAACGACGGGTGGATGCGGCGTATACAATAGTCGTTTGTATATCTTCGACAAATCGTCGAAAAGAAATTATCTCATCGATACGGGAGCAGATGTTTCCGTCATTCCAAAAACGTCTCTACATCGTTTTCCAAATTCTAATTTACAGTTGGTGGCGGCAAATTCCTCACCTATTAGTACGTTCGGCCGAAGGACCCTATCATTGGACTTAGGCTTACGCAGAGTTTTTTCCTTTCAATTTATAATTGCAGATGTGCCCAGATGTATAATAGGCGCAGATTTTCTGTGCCATTATGGACTTTTGGTTAATATTAAAAAGAAGTCCCTCATTGATCCGCTCACTTCTTTAGTAGCATCTGCGTAGTGTGTCGTTAGTCAAAGCTCAAGCCTATCATTACTGATTAATCCAGCGATCAACTCTGTAATTCAGGAGCTACTCAGGAAATATCGCTCCATCACAATCGAGTCAGGATTCAGTAAGCAGGCTTCACACACGGTTACACACCGAATTATAACAAAAGGTCCCGCCATTGCGTCCAAAGTTCGCCGCCTCTCACCAGAAAAGCTGGCGATAGCCAAAAAGGAATTTGAATTCCTTTTAAGACAAGGAATTTGTCTACCCTCAAACAGTCCTTGGTCTTCACCATTGCATCTGGTGCCAAAGAAAAATGGTGAATGGAGACCATGCGGGGACTTTAGAAGGTTAAATGTCAGTACGGTACCGGACCGTTATCCAGTACCTTTAATTCATGACTTTGCCTACCAGTTAGAAAATTGCACACATTTTACGACCCTTGACTTAACAAAAGCGTACCACCAGATCCCAATTGAGCCCGAAAATATACCAAAAACGGCAATATGCACACCTTTTGGACTTTTCGAGTTCACAAGAATGACGTTTGGCTTGTGTAACGCAGCTCAATCTTTTCAAAGATTTATCCATATGGTTTTGCAGGAGTTCCCTTTCTGTTTTGTATATCTGGACGATACATTAATCGCTTCCAAGTCTCAAGCCGAGCAATATTGTCATATTGAACAAGTGTTCAAGCGTCTACAGGATTACGGACTGATTTTGTAGCGTATACCCCCTTACGCTACTTTTGTTTGGCTTCTCTACGTCTGTAGAGAAAACCCCATGATTTCCCAGAGTATATAATTTAATAAAATTTAGCTATTTCCGAGAAGTAGCCCTCTCCCGATGAAAAAATTCCTGAAAAGTTAAAATTTATTTATTTTCAAGAAGTAGCCCTATGCTACTTCTTCATATTAGAAAATTCCTGAAAAGATAAAATTTATATATTTTCAAGAAGTAGCACTAAGCTACTTCTTCATATTACAAAATTCCTGAAAAGATAAAATTTATATATTTTCAAGAAGTAGCCCTATGCTACTTCTCCATAGTACAAAAAAATCCTGGAAAAATAAAAGATAAAATTCATATATTTTCAAGAAGTAGCCCTATGCAACTTCTTCATATTAAAAAAATTCCTGAAAAGATAAAGACATATTTATACGTACCCGCATACAAGTCCAGATCTAAAAGAAACTACAACAACAGCAGAATATTTTTCAGTCGAAAAATTATAAAATGGGCAAAATGAGCACAAAATATAATTTTTCGTTTAAAACTTACCGCTAGTCAACCACATCAAAGCGAAGAAAACGGCAATTCGCCTAGCTGTAACAAATCGCGTGATGCCATCATGCAATGTATTGCAGCAGGCTTGAAAGAAGAACAAACAATTCTGGGAAGAAAAAAGGCGCTCGCTTGCCGGTGGCTGAGTGAAGAACGTTGACAAAGTAGGGAGACTGCGTGTGGTCGGGGAGATGCTTTTTGGCATGGAACGAGAACGGTCGCAGAAAAATTGAGTTGCGATTCCTCTTTATTTAAAATCAGTCTTTAGAGTTTTTTTTGCTTTTGTGAACGGAAAGGAAAAGTTTAGTTGATTCATTCTGGTCGTGAATTTTGTTAATTAGAATATTTACCTGTGTGCCAGTGATTTCTCATATAGATCTTTCTAATAGTGGACTGAAAGAAGAAATTTGTTATTAATGTTGCGCATTCATAGATTGCGTTAATTAGAATATTTACCTGTGCAGCAGTGATTTTTCCTAAAGATCTTTCCATAGTGAACTGAAAGAAAAAAAATTGTTACTAATATTGCACATTCATAAATTGTGTTAATTAGAATACTTACCTGTGCGACCGTGATTTTCCTAAAGATCTTTCTAATAGTGAACTGAAAGAAAATTTTAGTATTAATGTTGCACATTCATAAATGATATTAATTAGATTATTTTCCTGTGTGCCAGTGATTTTTCACATAGGTCTTTCTAATATTGAACTGAAAGAAAAATGTTGTTATTAAGGTTGCGCATTCAAGAAATTTTATTAATTGAATTATTTACCTGTGCGCCAGTGATTTTCATTTGGATTTTTTTCATATAGATCTTTCTAATAGTGAACTGAAAGGAAAATGTTGTTATTAAGTTTTAGTTGGGGTGTCCCATATAGATTCTTAGCTTTAGTTGGGGTGTCCCGCACAGATATTTAGTTTTAGTTGGGTTGTCCCGTATAAATATTTAGTTTTAGTTGGGTTGTCCCGCACAAATATTTAGTTTTAGATGGTTTGTCCCGTATAGATTCTTAGTTTTAGTTGCGTTGTCCCGTATAGATATTTAGTTTTAGTTGGGTTGTCCCGTATAGATTTATCTCCTTACATAAATCACTCGAGTACCAGCAGCCATTTGATCACCGACCTCCCACCTTTCCTTGATCTGTGGACTTCAGTCTCTTGCCAAGTTGATGAACGATGAGCTCGTAGTAGTATAGAGTGACCGAAGGCTTAGCGACTAGCCTGACTCTGAGCGAACGCCTTGGAGAATGATCGAGAGGGGAGAGAGCGAGAGAGAGAATTTTGTTTTTACGCTATCAGCAATGGCTGAATATGTGGTAGCTTTTTTTTTTGTTTTTTTTTTTATTTTTCAGCAGTGGCTGAAGCTAATTGATGTTTTTTATTTTCTTGCGTGTGTTGAAACGAGTGTGTCTCACCTCTCGTCGTGCCGTCATGCCGACGCCCTTCATGACGCTATATATATTTGTTTCGTAAGTTTTATTCATTGACTCAATCTTAACTATTAGTAGAGTAAGTAATACACTGTAGTGTTATTGATTATTCTAACGTACACGTATCTTGTAACCAATATCACCGTCGTTTTTTTTTTGCGTTTATTTTCAAAATCTATTTACATTTTTATCGTCTTAATTGTCCAGTTCCAGGTGAGCCACTTCGATGCAACCCAAGTAGTGCGTGTAGTGAGCGAGATCTTATTGTTTTTTTGTCTAGGCATTGTACATATAAAAATGTTTTTTTCTTCTTCGACACTGCGAGTAATTCAATGATCAAGATAAGTATAACCGTATAATCTTTACGAGCTATGGAATCACTGTCGCGTTTGTTAGGTTTGAATGTTATCGGTACTACCATAGAAGCCATTTTCCTAGTCGGATTGTCAGTCGGACTAGATCGGGTTTATCTTGTGAATGGTTATTATAGGCTAATATCTATTTTATTTATCAGGCACGCAGTAATTCTATTTCTTTTCGTATTCTTTCAAGGTGCCTTTAGTAAGTTCCCTTCTTTGGAAATTTTTTTGTTTATCTTTTTCCATGCTCAGGATATAAAGTCTTGATCAAAGTTGAGTAGATCTCGGTAGCCCTAAGAAGGCATCCGGCAAGCTTCACTTGTGAACTAGAGGTTATCGCAAACCCTCCTACTACTTCCTCAGTGGTGGGTGATAAACCTCTTTCACTTTGTTACTAACCCCTTCTGGGTTAGCCTTCACCTGAAGGATTTAATTTTCTGTCTTTCTTCAGTTTTCTTCCAATTAAAAGGTCTCCGAGCGGTGGTTGGTATGGCTGAAGCCTCAGTGGAGTGTAGTTTTTTTATATATTGTGTATTATCTCTAAACTAACAAGATTAGTTGGTCCCAGTCTTTGTTACTAACCCCTTCTGGGTTAGCCTTCATCTGAAGGATTTTTCTTTCCTGTCCTTTCTTAAATTTCCTTAGAGCTTGATCCCACTTGCTGCATCCCGCGGGATTTCCGTCATCCTGAGTGAGTTGATAGATGAATTCTATCTGTTACGAAGCGATTTCCTCTCTTGGGATTGGGGGAATTTCCGGGGTGTTGCGACTGGATTCAGCAGAACCCAGAACGATAAGTAGCGGCATTTCACCGACAAAGTCGTAATCTCGAGCCGAAAATTCCGGTACCCAATAAATCAATCGCTGCACCTCTTCCTGGTCAGTTCATTGGGCGAGGCGGGTTGGTAGACGACGTCTATCGGTAGATCAGTCCTCCCTCGTCCAAGACGAACTGGGATCAGGGCCGCAGATGGGATCAGATTTATCAATAACCCAGATTATAGTGTATGCAAGGCTTGATACTCTTGTGGGTCGTCCCCACGTTGGGCGCGTTGTGGGTGGATCTATTCCCTTTTAGTGCATATCCTGACATATGTCTCGTGTCAAAGCCCGGCTTGAGATTCTTGTGGGTCGTCCCCACGTTGGGCGCCGCTGCAGTAATATTATTTATAGTTCACCTCCCGAGTCGACCTTCTTGTTTTTTTTTTTCTTTTCTCTCTTTTCTCTTCCTTCCTCGTTTTGCCCAGCATGAGACTCTATTCTCGGTGGGTCGTCCCCACGCTGTAGCGTATACCCCCTTACGCTACTTTTGTTTGGCTTCTCTACGTCTGTAGAGAAAACCGCATGATTTCTCAGAGTATGTAATTTAATAAAATTTAGCTATTTCCGAGAAGTAGCCCTCTCCCGATGAAAAAATTCCTGAAAAGTTAAAATTTATTTATTTTCAAGAAGTAGCCCTATGCTAATTCTTCATATTAGAAAATTCCTGAAAAGAAAAAATTTATATATTTTCAAGAAGTAGCACTAAGCTACTTCTTCATATTACAAAATTCCTGAAAAGATAAAATTTATATATTTTCAAGAAGTAGCCCTATGCTACTTCTCCATAGTACAAAAAAATCCTGGAAAAATAAAAGATAAAATTCATATATTTTCAAGAAGTAGCCCTATGCAACTTCTTCATATTAAAAAAATTCCTGAAAAGATAAAGACATATTTATACATACCCGCATACAAGTCCAGATCTAAAAGAAACTACAACAACAGCAGAATATTTTTCAGTCGAAAAATTATAAAATGGGCAAAATGAGCACAAAATACAATTTTTCGTTTAAAACTTACCGCTAGTCAACCACATCAAAGCGAAGAAAACGGCAATTCGCCTAGCTGTAACAAATCGCGTGATGCCATTATGCAATGTGTTGCAGCAGGCTTGAAAGAAGAACAAAAAATTCTGGGAAGAAAAAAGGCGCTCGCTTGCCGGTGGCTGAGTGAAGAACGTTGGCAATGTAGGAAAACTGCGTGTGGTCGGGGAGTTGCTTTTTGGCTTTGAACGAGAACGGTCGCAGAAAAATTGAGTCACGATTCCCCTTTATTTAAAATCAGTCTTTAGAGTTTTTTTTTGCTTTTGTGAACGGAAAGGAAAAGCTTAGTTGGTTCATTCTGGTCGTGAATTTTGTTAATTAGAATATTTACCTGTGCGCCAGTGATTTCTCACATAGATCTTTCTAACAGTGGACTGAAAGAAGAAATTTGTTATTAATGTTGCGATTGTGTTAATTAGAATATTTACCTGTGCGACCGTGATTTTCCTAAAGACCTTTCTAATAGTGAACTGAAAGAAAATTTTAGTATTAATGTTGCACATTCATAAATGATATTAATTAGATTATTTACCTGTGTTCCAGTGATTTTTCACATAGATCTTTCTAATAGTGAACTGAAAGAAAAATGTTGTTATTAAGGTTGCGCATTCAAGAAATTTTATTAATTGAATTATTTACCTGTGGGACAGTGATTTTCATTTAGATTTTTTCATATAGATCTTTCTAATAGTGAACTGAAAGAAAATTTGAGAATTAATGTTGCGCATTCGTAAATTGTATTAATTAGAATATTTATCTGTGACAGTGATTTTTTTTGTAGATCTTCCTATTAGTGAACTGAAAAGAAAATTTTGATTGATTCATTCTGTGCAGTCGTAATTTGTATTAATTAGAATATTTACCTGCGACAGTGATTTTCATGTAGATCTTTCGATTAGTGAACTGAAAAGAAAATTTTGGTTTGTTATTGCTGTGCACTCATAATTTGTATTAAATGGAATATTTACCTGTGCGACAGTGATTTTCCTAAAGATCCTTCTACTGGTGAACTGAAAGAAAATTCTAGTATTAATGCTGTGCACATATAATTTGCCTTATTTTAAATATTTACGGCGGTGAGCCTTATATACCATAGTAGTGGCGAACCTGAGAGAAAATTTGGGGAGAAAAGTTTCCTTGCACGTAACAAAGATCATTTTGAAAATTTTTCCTGCGTGACGGCAAGTTGGATTTATACTGGCAAGGGAGTACCCCTCTGGCAGAGGACACGGCAAGACATTTTGCTCTTACATACCCGAAGGAGCAGGGAAGCGAGAAAGTAAACTCAGACTTCAACGTAATTCTGAAGCAGCTAGTGGATAGTTGGAAAAAACCAGTATCCAACCCTTTTGGTACAGGAGGAAACCCCGAATAGGATTGAATCAGGTGTTATGTAAGTCATGTAAGTCCATAGCGGACCACAAGGTTAGTTCAGATTTTCTCTAAGTATTCTTATTTGCTTTGTGTTCTTTTGTTCCTAATTTTACAGTGTTAAAATCAATTAGTGTACATCTAAGTTTAGGCGTCGATCACAGGTTTCGATAATTCACATAATAGGAAAGCGCTTATTAGGGCTAGTCGTAAGGATTCAGATCTAGATTAATCTTAACCGGAGACTTTGTTTCCCTTAGTTTTTTTTTTTTTGTATGTATATATACCATGCTGGTTTTTTGTGATCGGGTTTCCCCCCTCGTAAGTGATTCATATGCTTGAACAACCTCAATAAATAAATTATTTTGGTTTGGACTTGATGAAATTTTGAGTTTCTTGATACGCCTTCCTTCTTCTTTTGGGTGATTTAGTTTGGTCACCTTTGGCCGCACTTCTCCATGTTGCTTTCTTCTTTTGTTTACAGGTTGGTAACGGATTCAGCGCGATGGAGTGAGTATTTCCATAAAGGGGATGGTCGCGGACAGGAGGGAGGTCGTTTCCACACACACACGGCAATAGATGTAAAACACGTACAGATGGGGCTAAGCATTTTGATACGGCTTTGGAGGCTTAGCCAGGGTGGATGGGGGCGATTGGGCCCAACATTACCCAAAGCCGGGTCTCAACAACATCAGAGACCCCTCTCAGCTCTCTCACTCTCTCTCAATCGTCCATTTGCCAGCGTTGTAAGCTCTCCGGGTGAATTAGCACTTGTTCGGCGTTGCTGAGGTCTTCTATTCTCCTGCTTTTTGCAGGATATATATAAAATCAATTTTCTTCCTTTTAGGCTTTCAGGTTCCACCAGGAGAAGGAAGCCTGCATTAGATCTTTTTTTTTACTATCCGTCCGTCTGTCTGATCAGTTATGTTGACGATTTTGCACAGCTTAACAAGCATCAAGGGATGTGGGTGGCAAGAACCACCCCAAGCCGGCTGATCGCTAGCGGCATATTTGCTGTGCAGCCACCCACGCTAATCCCGCGATGATTTTGTAACAAAGAGGTGTCGGATGCAGTATGTATCTACATTCAGGTACAAGTGAATGTAGGTAGATCTGTCGGCTGACAAGCTCTTCGTTAGAATTTTAAATAGTGAAAAATGTGTTTTTGTACAGGCGCAGATAAAATTCTTAGGCCACTTAATTACTCCAAAAGGAATTCGGCCAGAGCCCGATGATGTAGAAGCGATTGCAAAATTTAACAGGCCCAAAACAGTGAAGCAATTACGACGCTTCTTGGGCATGATTAATTTCTACCTCCGTTTCTTACCGCACGCAGCGTATCATCACGCTAGTCTAAACAGCTATCTGTCTGGCTCTAAGAAGGATGGTGCTAAACGCATTGACTGGTCTAATCAAGCAACTATTTCCTTCGAGGTGACTAAGGCTCAACTTGCTCAAACGGCGCTGCTCGCATTTCCCATCGCTTCGGCTGAGCTGTCACTATGGGTAGACGTGTCAGATACTGCTGTTGGATTGGCAACCACTAGGTTTTTACTCCGTTAAATTGAATAACGCTCAACAGAAGTATAGCACATATGATCGCGAGTTACTTGCTGCATATAAGGGTATCAAATATTTTAGATATTTACTCGAGGGACGGGTCTTCACGCTTTACACAGACCACAAGCCATTACAATACGCTTTTCAGCAAAACCCGGAAAAGGCTTCCCCGTGGCAATTACGATACTTGGACTATGTGGGCCAATTTACGACAGACATCAGATACGTCCCCGGACGGGATAACGTGGTTGCTGATGCTCTATCAAGGGATGAAGAAATCCAGCTGCTGGGCCCAATCAATTTTGAAGTTATGGCTGAAACTCAATTTCATGATTCGGAATTCCAACAGCTCCTTCAAAATTCTAAGTACAAATTTAAAAAATTTCCAATTTTTGGCACTAATAAAGAGTTATACTGTGAAGTTTTTGAAAACAAAATACGTCCATTCGTTCCTAAATCTTTTAGAGTACAGATGTTCAAAATCATCTACGATTTGTCCCATCCGAGCATTCGCACCACGAACCAAATGATTACGTCTAGGTACTTCTGGCCGACCATCAATAAGGATATCAACACTTGGGCACGGTCCTGCCTAGCTTGTCAACGATGCAAGGTTTCTAGACACGACAAAAATGCCCTAGACTCGTTTCACGAATGCACTGAGCTTTTCCAGACTATACACATAGATCTTGTTGGTCCAATGCCCGCCTCGCAAGGATTTAGGTATTGTTTGACAATGATTGATAGGTTTACGAGATGACCAGAAGCCGTTCGTGCGGAAACAGTCGCGACTGCACTCTGCCAAGTGTGGATAGCTCGTTTCGGTGTCCCTAGAACGATCATAACAGATCAAGGGGCACAATTCGAATCATCATTATTTTCTGAACTTTCAAAGCAATTAGGTTTCAAACGCAACTGCACTACCGCTTATCATCCGCAAGCCAATGGATTTTTAGAGCGATGGCATCGGACATTTAAGTCATGTCTTATGGCTTATCAGGAGAAAACCTGGACAAAGGCCTTACCCTTTGTGCTACTGAGACTTCGAACGACTTTTAGGGAGGAATTTCTCGCCACCCCTGCAGAACTCGTGTACGGTGAAGGCTTTCGCATACCCGCTGATTTTTTACAAAATTCACTGTATCGGCCACAAAATCAATTCGTCACCTCTTTACGCGATCTTTTCTCAGACATCAGACCTGTCCCAGCATCAAACCACTCTCGTCGACCGACGTTTACATTTAAAGACCTAGACAAGTGCTTTCACGTATTCCTAAGGACCGACGCATTACGTGCGTCACTCCAAATACCGTACGAAGGACCTTTTCATGTCATTAAACGCACGAAACATCACTTCACCCTCAAGGTTAAGAATAGGGAGGTTAACGTTTCGACTAATCGTTTAAAACCATGTCATAGTTACAATGAAGGACAAATCTGTTCACCGAACATTTCATCTCGTGATATCGTTGCATCGGAGGATTCTGCTCAGCCAGTGCCTGAGGGTTCCGCGACTCAACAGAATGAAATTGAAGAACGTTTCCGACCAGTGTCGGAAGACTTCAATTCACCCACCAACACGACATATAACGTATATGTAGGATGGTTCATCCATCTCCATCCATCTACCCATTTGACACTGAGGGCAGCAAATTATTTCAGTGTCCCTGTACTGACCTGAAACGAGAGCAGAGGAGCGGACCTTTACAACCCCTACATCAAGAGGGCTCCAGGAGAGTGGAAGGAGAAATGAAGAGTTTTCAGTAATCTATAATTACGTTATAATTGTTCCTTTCATTTAAAAAAATTATACGATCTAGCCAGTGGTTTTTTCTTATGAGCTATCTGCTAGTGAATAGAATATTTGCAAATTACTAAAATACACTTAATGAAGTGCCTAGTCTTAATAGTAAACAATTTTTTGTTAATCTTTTGATTTTTTAAATGCCATGATCTTACTATAAACTAATCGATAATGTAATCGATTTTCCATTGCGAGGGAAAAACATTAACCAACAAGTTGAGACCCTGTCTGGTCTACGGTTACTTTGTATTCAAACTTATACCTGCCCTCTTTTTTTACACGCAGTCCTATTTTTCCAAGACAGATCTTATGTCACCTCACTAGACAAACCCTATCAATCAAGTTGCACACTTCATGGCTTAAAAATAGCTGTGTACCGTTTGCACATTTTTGGTACTAATGCAAAAAAAAACGAATAATAAATTTATGCAAATTAATATGCCCTACCTACATGTCACAGTTACAATAGTAAGAATTAACTTATTTCACCTGAATACAAAGCATTATACTACATATATACTAATCAAGGCTGACCTCCAAATAAGTATCTTCAATATTAATTCATAAAATTTGATTTTTGCATAAAATTTAGAGCAACTATAGCCTAAAACCTCTTCTCATTTGTATAAGTTATTCAATTTGTTCTTCATCTATTTAGTTATTTCATTGATATTGTAGCCAATTTCAGCCTTTGTCCAAATGTTATTTTAATTATATAATTTACATTATAATCTGCAGAAATTACTACATTGATGTACATACCAAACACAATTTGCAAAACCATTGGCTGGAACAGTTTAATTGTATACTGCACCGTGATGAGTAATTTTTCGATTTCGCCATATTCAGGAGTCAACGTATGGACATGTTTTTCTGCCTTTCTTAAAATTCGTACTTTTGCTTCAGCTATTTTTATTATGCACAGATGGGATAGAATAATCAGTAATATTTCATTTTTCTCTTCACTAGCAACGACAAAGTTCACGGCTAAACATTGCGGTACCCGACTGTTATATTACACCAAATCAAAAGAATCCAAAATCAGCCGCCTTTGCTGAATGGGAAAAAATCGGTAGTTTTTCCTGTAGTTAAAGAATACAAATCGCTTTAAAACCTTGAAAAAAATTTTCTGGGAAACTCACTTGATTTGTGGGATATTGCGCTATCTTGGACACCTGGGCCTTTCTTCCGCGATCTTTTTGATTGCCTTATTTCCAAAACTATCGGATAATTACGCGGATGTACTCGTCGTATACGTATTTGCCTGATTATTTCGGATTACTTGGCTGTCGCGTTTTTCTTAAGTCAGCCTCAGTTTTCGTTGACTTTTCTTTTCACGATGAAAATCAAAGTGCCAGGAATCGCTCTTCTTCTTCTCCTCCATTCGGGTGCGTTCGGCGCGTATAGACACTCCGTCCATATAGTAAGCAGCCCGCGAATACATGATGCCGCTAGCCTCAGTGTAGCATACTGCTGCATAGTGCATGCAGTATGCTACGCTCATAACAGGACAGGGTAGTCTAGACCACCTATGGTCTAGACGACTCTGAAAAATGGTCGACTAAGCTAGCCGGTCTTAAAACATAGACCTTATGGCTGCGGGCGCCCAATGTGTGATTCGACGCACGTCCCATGAATGGGTTTCCTATCAGTAAGGCCAGGCGGATGAGGAGGAACATCCTAGGCTTGTCCTGGGTGTGATGAGTCAGAGACTCTAGAAGGCAAGTACCTACATTTCTTTTACTAAGCTACTTAGGCAGAGGTACTGAGCCGTCATTTAAAAACGGACACAAGTCCAACGAACATTGAAATAAATAAGTATACGTACATATATACGTCACGGTTATCTATACCTAATATGACAGTAGAACATAAAAGGTATAACATTTTTGGACTGATAGAAAGTTCTACAAAACAGGTGTTAAAAATTTGGATCATAAGAAAAATCTGAATAAAATGGAACAAGAAGTACGCAAAATGTATATAAAAAGTCTACAGGAAACATAAAATGATGCCTATCGAAGAGAAAACAATCTTCAAAGCAGGGCATACCCGAAAAGATCTATGAGCCGGATATATATAGGAATTTCACAAGAATAAAGAATTTCTAAAGGAAAAGTTAAATGAAACTGCTTTTCCAAGAAATCCATAGAATAGGGTATCAAATGTGAATGAAATTAAGCTGATTAGAAAAACCTTTTAACGGACAAATTATGATTTGAAAAAACCAATGGTAAAAAAAATCTATCAGAAGATATCAAAAATACCTCACGGAAGAGATTATTATACAAAGAGATTACTAGAGAAAAAAATTGGAAATGAATAACTGAACAGATCTACTGAGAAAAATCATCAACAAACTCGAACCGAAAAATAATCAATAGTTACAGAGCTAAGAAATTTAAATGAAGTGAAAAGAATCCACAAATAATATCAAAATTCGAATATTAAACATAATTCTAAAAGATTTAGTACAAAAGAACAAAAACGGTTTCTCTCTCTCTTCTCTCCAATAGCCAAACCTCAAGACACTCCCGAAAGATCACACAACCGTAAGACCAGAATTCCATACTGCACGCAGTCCCATCCTACGAGAACTCTCCGAGCATTGTATTGGTCACTTGAAGTCGGTTACCGAACTAAGGAATGGTGAATCGACATGCTTCTCTTAGTATGGAACAGCCATAACGCGGAGACCACCGGCCTAAAGAAATGCCGACGCAGCCACCATTCCCCCGTCGAACTGACCAAAACATTCCCGGGTGAGCCCCACAAGACAGTTGCACACACAAACACAAAATCCCGGACCCATTGGCCATGATCACTTTCCCCACTTTCAGGTTTCATAAAAAGGTAAGTATTGAGTAAAAGATGTGGATGTGTGCATGAAAACTTTAATTATTCACGTTTCCCTATGGAATATCCTTGGAAGATTCAGTTGAAGAAATCAAAGGCCGACAAAGTTGAATGTGACTCCCCAGTCAGACAGCTAGCACCATGCCAGCTTCCGATCTCCGAGGGTATCACACAACCATCCCAGTCCCCGAAAACTCCTCCCTTCCTTCCTTCAGACTGTAATGTCTACCCGACTACACAACTGGGCAAAGTCACATGACCAAAATAAACAGGTCTCCACGAGAAACGGAATGTTAAGACTAAAAAAATGTTGTGAGGCCACCTGCCGTCTCATCAATTCAAAATTTCAACAATTCAAAACATTACAACTTTCAAGACTTGAGGCTTGACCAACGTCAAACCTAAGGTCGAACTTCAAATGAAAAGACACTATCAAACTTTACCAACAAAATATTACAAGCTTTACTTTACTCAGGACTTGCAAAACTTTAATTTTACTTTAATCTCAAAACTTTAGGTAACACAACAACAGTTAGACTCAGGTCCGCATGTAACTCCCAGTTGATATGAGACTTGAGTTCAATCAACAAGCAGATGCCAGATGATCGTCTCGCAACAAGTCCCAGTCCCCAGTGAAGTTCACATTTAGACCACCGAAGTTTAACTGAGGCTGCCCCACTTTAGGCGCCATTTTTCTGGAGCTATGGTGAGCGATTGGCTTAAACGTGAAGTCCAGACTGCCAGCATGAGCTGACAGATCACTGGGTAGACAGATTTGACATGCAGGGCGTCACGCTAGCTCGCCTTGGCTATTGGCGGAGGGTGTGGGGATGTTCCATGAAAACCAAAAAACAAAAGCCCTCGCACACATCCGTTCCAGAAGGGACCCTTACCCTACTTACCAATACCTACGTGAAGGCGCAGGTGACGTATCTTCGGCTGCTTTGCCCCATCCACCCATTTGACACTGAGGGCAGCAAATTATTTCAGTGCCTCCGTACTGACCTGAAACGAGAGCAGAGGAGCGGACGCGCGGCGCGTGCATGTGTTTGTATGTGGGAATATGCGTGTGTATGTGGGTGTATGTGTGGTGTGTGGGTGTGTGTGCCGCAGGTGACCTCCCCCTCCACCACCCATCTCTAACTCCTAGTATTTGGTTGTATAGGGTGGTATAACAGTATCGGCGTAAACACTTTTATCATTTGATGAAATGACTAAAAATGTCAGACAGCTAATGTAAAAAGGGGCTAAGTCAAAACCGTTACATTATTTGCCTACTCTCCATGAAGTGTCTAGACTTTTCGTGAAATGCTGAGTTACATCAAAAGTCTACGACATATACACCCAAGACCGAAATATTGTAATTTCGAGGAAATAAAATATGCATTGAAAACCGCATGTGTTTTCTATGAAACCAACTGAAACACCGGGTCCTTAACCCCACTTACACCATTTTCTATATTAAATATACTTTTTTTTTAAAGCCCGTGTCCAAAATGTCAGTCTTCTAAGTGAACGTGTTCTCGAGTTATCGTGCGGACGGGCGGACAAACGATTGGACCTGACAGACGGACGGACAGACTTGCAAAAATCAAAATAACCTTTAATATTATTTGTTGGTATCCAATCCATTTTGCTCTACCGTCATTATTTCTAGGTGTTACAAACGGAATGACAAACTTAGTATACCCTATGATTTCATCTAGGGTATAAAGATCCGATTCTGCCTCTAGTCATATAGGTGGTGTTGTTATTTACATACAGTAGGACTGAAAATTTGAAGAGTGCAAAATATAACAGGTGGCTTGAGTGTATGGTGGTTGGTAGTGCAATGCATACTTAACGGTAATAAACTAATGCTGGCTCTAACATATCGATCACCAAACTACTCTGAACGGAATTTTGCGACAATATTAGGCAATGGATAAGTATATTCGAAGATTGGTATGGCGACGTAATAATAGCAGGTGATTTTAATATAAATTGGAATTGCAACTCCACATATAAAAGGGAAATACAGAGAATTATTCAAGATTGCGGATTTAATCAGAAAGTAAATGAACTTACTAGAATTACCAGTACTTCTACGACGATTATTGACTATATAGTATCAAGCTCAGACAATTTAAAGGTGAGAACAAATAGTAATAAAATCAGTGATCATGAAATATTAGAAATCGAAACTAATAATCACAAATCTAATAAGAGTGAAATTAATTGGTTCGAGTACGTACGACACAATAAGGATAACTTTTAGAATGAACTTAGAAATAGAGCGATAGACAGAATCAGTGAGTGTAATAATTGAAATGGATTTGCAGAGTGTTTAAGTGATAAAATTCAAGCTTGTATAGAGAAATTTAAACTAAGAAAGCAAATAGTACAAAACAGAAATGAATGATTTACAGAGGAACTGATAATTCTGAAAAGTCAAAAAATTAATAAATATATGTTTGCTAAGTTTACGAATGAACTAAGAGATTGAAATGAATACAAAGCAGTTAGAAATAAGTATAAGAATAAAAGATGTGAAGCTTTTTGAAGTAAAAAAGCTAGAAATGGTCTAAGACCAATTCTTATGATACCCTAGATGAATGCCGGTATAAAATTTCGTATGGTCATCGATCTATGCAAGTTTGATTTTTGAAGTGGTTTTTCGCATATATTTCTAGAACGGTTCGTCGGACAGAAAAAATGATTATTACAAATTTTGTAGGATTTCTGAAGAAGTTTTTAGTACAATAAAAATGTTTAGGACTGATGGTTTTCACAGTATACGTATGTAAAGACCTAAAACCAAGGGGTTGCCCGATTTAGAACATTTTTCAAACTTGATTTGTGATTACTATACTTCCCCACGAAGGAGTTTCCCGATTTGCATCATTTTCGAACTCAATTGTACTTTTTTTTAAGTGCGTGTACAAAATTTCAGCTTTCTAAGTGAACGCGGTCTCGAGTTATCGTGCGCACAGACAGACAAGCAGACGGACGGACATGCAAAAATCAAAATATTTAACTTTTAATATTATGCGTGGGTATCCAATCCATTTTGCTCTACCATCATTATTTCGAGGTATTACAAACGGAATGACAAACTTAGTATACCCTTCAGATTTCATCTAGGGTATAAAAATATGTAAGAATAAAAATAGATGATGCAAGCGCACAAAAGGAAAATGGAAAGTTATAAAACGAACAGTATTGAAACAAAGGACAAAATTAGTGCAGTACAATTTGGTTATATTGAGGTAAGCAATAGTCAAGAAATAGCAAGTAAGTTAAATACCTACTTTATTGGGAATGTGGACCAACCGAATCAATCAATCCCAGAAGTAGAGTATGTTAGTAAATTACATCAATGCGCGAGTAGATTTTGATTTAGTAAGTAATGAAAGACTAAAACAAATATGCAAATCTATGAACCATAAAAAAGATTTTCATTGCATCAATAATGAAATAATATTATGTAATTGGAGTCTGTTAGGTAGGGGATAATTAGAGAAAATTATAAATTAAAGGTTAAATGAAGGAAAGTGCCCTGACACTTGGAAAGAATCAATAATAGTACCAAGACCAAAAATGAAAAATACTAGGAAATGTGAAGAGCTCAGACCAATCAACACACTAAATATTTTTGAAAAATTAATTTAGAAAGTAGTTCAAAGAAAATTCGAAAAAGATTTGGCAGATAACTAATAATGACACAACAATCGGGTTTCAGAAAACAGCACAGCTGTGAACCGGCATTGAATTTTTAGATTTCAAATGAGCTTTTGAAACTATTAACAAGCGGATCCTCATAAAAAAATGTAATTTAATTTGGAATAGTTGGTAAAGATCTTGACTGGTTTGAAAGCTACTTATCTGGCAGGAGAAAACAAGGCTACAGTCTGTCAAATCAACAGTGGATGAAACTACATTAGGTGTACAAAAAGCTCAGTATTATGGACACTGTTATTTATCATCTATATTAATAACATGCGGGAAATCCTGAGATCTTCGAAACTAGTATTATTTGCAGACGACAGTTTGATTTATTTAACTGGCTGTGATTTTCACCAAGTGAAATTGGAGCTTAAAGTAGACTTACATTAGATGTGTTCTGTGAGTGGCAAAAATGAATAAGCTTTTGATAAATGTGTCAAAATAAACAAAACAAAAAATTAATGTGATGAACTCGAACTGTGATACTGAAATTGAAAATAATGGTGAGACAATAGAGAGTGTAGACGAAATTAAATACATAGGTGTGGTTTTAGACAAAAACCTGAGTTTTAATGCTCCAGTAGATTATATTTGTAAAAAGTAGGAAAAAAATGGATTCTTTAAGCGAATGCGTGGTAAGTTATCTACAATGACTGCTTTTCATATATATGTGGGATTTTGTTGGGACGTTTCAAATAAAAAAAAAGCAGATTTCTCTTCAAAAATATGCTAACGGTAGCGATGATAACAAAAGAGCTGAGTTCATTCCACTTTACTTGGTTTGATACCGTACAAAATTGCACTGAATGTGAGGTGACGAGAAAATTTAGTTTGCTGTGTGGTTTGTTTACATCCTACAACTCGGCCATACTGACAACATCTTCGGACCCCGACGATGACGTTTCACTATAATTAGTTACCCATGGCTTCATTGAATCCGCTGCCGAAAACGTCGAAATTGATGCTTCATGGTCCCCGATTTTTTTGGAGTCATTTCGATCTTTTCCTTTTATTCTGACTACTTCATATGAATCCAAAAAAATTGGAAACAGCTTAAGACTAGCTCCAAACTGCGTGCTTCGAACCGCTACCAAATCGCCTACATTGTATTGGTGGGCAGGTTTTCTTTTTTTATTAAAGCTTCTCCGGTTTTCTTGCTGAAGTTGATGAATCTGTTGTCTTGCAGCTTTTCTCGAAGTCTCCTTTTCGTCTTCAAAATTCCGTATGATTTCTTCTTCAATAAATCGGGTTAATTCGCTATCCTCTGGATTTCGCATAGATACGCCGACCATAAGCTCCACTGGTGTTCGTTGTGTGCTCCAAGAAACTGTAGAGTTTAGAAATCGGAGCCTTGGTACATGTTTGTACCATTTTCGTGGATCTTCGATGGATAGTTTTGTCAGAACAGATATTATGGTGCGATTGATGCACTCGATCTGCCTGTTACCCCTTGGAATACCTGTTGTAACTGAGATATGTCCTATTTTGCGCTCTTTACAGTATTCTTCAAAAAGTTTTGATGTAAACGTCGCTCCTTTATCAGTAACAAATCGATAGGGATCTCCAAACAGCTGACTTTGAAACTCCAACTTGGTAAGTACTTCTTCACACTTTGTAGTTCTTGCTGGATATATCCATACAAACTTTGTAAAAGCATCCACAACATTGAATAGGTAGTTATAGCTTCTTGCAGTAGACGGCAATGACCCAAGATGATCCAAATGGTATGTGTGCAGCGGGAAGTCTGGTTTTTGAATAGGATTGCGCAATCCTTCTTGCTTGCCTGTTTTCTTTGCAGATAAGCTGCAGCTTACACAATTTCTAATGACTGATACCACCTTCTTTACTAACCTTGGAATAAAATAATCTTTTCTTAGCATAAATTCTGTCTTCTTTGTATTGATGTGACCTTTCGAATGGGTGTCCGTTATGATATCCTTTTGCATTTGTTTCAGTAGTACCAATAAATAATCTCCATAGTCCTCGTAACTTGAATCTCTTACCAAAATTTTACAAATTAGCTTGCATTTATCATCGTCTCTTTGCGCGTTACGAAATCTTTCCAGCATCCCAGATTCAATAACCATAACAGGTAGGTCCTCTACTTCGTGTATCCACATGTCTCATTAAATTTGCCTTTCTATGTTTCACTGAACATTGAAATTGAATTAGCGCCCACCTAGCAACTCTAGGGCAAATTACCTTTTTCCTCATAGTCATTTCAAATGCCTGGCAATCTGTGAAGATGGAAAACTGAATTCCCAAAAGGTAATGTCTTAAGCGTTTAAGAGCTCGAAGGACAGCTAGCCCCTCCATCTCATAGCTGGTGTATTTCTGCTCTGTTTTGTCTGTTTGGAAACTGTAGAAAAATACGGGATGAAATGAACAATCTTCTGGACGCTTTTGCATTAACACCGCTCCTCCGCCGGACTTGCAGGCATCAGTGTATAACTCAGTCTCCAAATTTGGGTTGTACAACTTGAGGACAGGATCTTTGCAAAAGATTTCTTTCAAAGTTGTGAACGCAGATATTTCGTCAGGTCCCAAATCTAATTTTCCCGTCTTCTTTGCGGCATCTCGTAAGGGCTTTTCTTCATAAGGGTTACATCGCTTCCAGTGTCAACAAGTGCATAAACATCTTCGCCGCCAGCCTGTACCCAGCCATGCATATCTTTTTCATATAATGAGACAATGTTCTCTTCTTGATTTCGCGTTTTTGATCCAATGTGATTTACCGTCCCACGTACCTGATTGCACTCCTTAGCTCTATGCCCAAATCCATTACACCTAAAGCATCTCATGCCCCTTGACTTATGAGACAGTTCTCTCTATTATGTTCAAATGCGCCACAATTTACACATCGTGTTCTTTGATGATAAGCTGAATTACCTGACTGATTAAAACGATCAGATCTACGAAATAATTCTTTCCCCCTGTTCGACGAACCTGAAAAGGAAAGAAAAGAATGTACCATATTCAAAACAAAATTAAAACAGGACAGCTTACCTACACCTGGAATGTGCCACAGGTGCGCAAGTCCCTCGACGATATGAAACGAGAAAAGGAAATAAATTAAAACAAATGAAATGTTATGGTCGTAGCGTATTGCATATAGCAATATGCTACACGGAGAATTACTGAAACATGTATACCGGCCAACTGCCATGCCGACAGTCGCACGCACCCTAGCTCGGAGAATTCTTGCTTGTCGTTGATGGAGAAGAAGAAGACAATCTTCTCTTCTTGTCAAATCGTCCAGACAGCAACAGCGCAGAGTGAATAAAACAAAAAGATTTCGTAGACATCAGCGAGGGAATAGATCCTAATTATTTTCATCTACCCCGCACAAAATCAGCCAGCCTTAAAGTCGATTATGAGTTCGATAACTCAGCAACCTATCAACGCAGTGAAGATGGAATCGTGGTACATTTAGGATTTCTGCAAATAAATCACAAGTACACCATAGATTTAAGATTGCCTACTTCGTTATTGGGAGAATTACTGAATCACTTGTTCTTGTACCTGACGTTTCGTCTGTTCCTAACCTACACTGCAGAATAGCTGAATTTTCAGGCGTTCAATGCGATCGTGAAGATCTTCCATATTGTGAGACTCATTATCATGCCAAGCGTGGATCACTCTGTTCTGGACGTTCGAAACCAATAACAGGACAGTGTATAACAGCCATGTACAAACAATTCCATCCAGAACATTTTGTTTGGGCTTTTTTCATTAAACAATTGAACAAAGGAACATTCAAGGAACAGAAAGATGAGTTAAGAAGTAGTTAAGACTAATACCAAAATCACCCGTCTCGGTGCATCAAGAGTAGCTTCAAAACTGAATTATCAACAACAGGAAGAAAAAGGTAAGGTTCATATCTCCAATGGACAAATTGACGAGATAGTAAACGAGAAAACCCAGAAACAATCGGTACACACACGCTCAGTTAGATTTCGAGTTAACTCAGAAACAGATAAATATTTCGAAATCGAGATACATAACGTGCACGTGATTTTTTTTAAATGAATTATTACGTATATTTTCCCCGTTATTTTATGTCTTAAATATCCATGGAAAATAATGATTTACTAAAATCGGTTCGGAACTGACCACACATTTTATTCAATTTTAAGGCGAATTGGGTCATTAAGTTGGAACGAAAGTAACCACGAATTAACCAAAAATTACTTTTTCTCGAAGGATTAACTATAATTAATTATTGTGTAGTAATGGTGATGCTTTTGAACGTTACTTTATTCTTTTGTCGCTCTGTTAATATTTATTTTATAAGTTTTCACTATACTCTGATGGAGATGAGAGTTTGACTTGATTTATAGTGTTAGAAAAAAAACTATGAAACAGAAAAAATAAAAGAAGAAGAAAAACTAATACTGTTGCCACATATAGTGAATTAGGAGGAGATATTTTTATGCAAAGACTGTTGTCAATTTTTAACAAGAAACGAATAATACTAAGGAAATTGTGTACCACGTCGGTCATATACATTGGCTTTATTTTGGATTTAAGTTTTCAATATAAATCATATGAGCCATTGGTTGTTGGCTGCTTTTATACTGTTTCATTTAGCGCAAAGGCAGTGGCATGCGGATCGTCACGGAGGCACCTCGGCGATGGATCCACAGCAATGAAATGCATGTAAGTTGTTGCCACTTGGTTCTTTGTACATTTAAATTAAGTCAAAAAAATGTGATGTTTTACATATATGTACATATCCACAAATTATATAATTTTTCATACATAAGTAATATGTATGGTAATAAATTCTTCTGCTAGCTTAGACTGACATTCTATTTTCGGTACATTTAGAAATTCTTATGTCTCGTACTACTATCTGAATTGTGCTTAAATTTTTCTTTATTTTGACATTCGAATCACGTTTTTGTTTAAAATTCACAATTTAGAGCAACTTAAGTAACATTTGAAAACGTTTCGAACAACGGAAAAGTTAGTTAATAAAGTATTGTTTATAACGTAATGGAAATGTAAGCTTTTGGTATTTCTCCTTCACTATCCCGGAGCGCTCTCACATGAAGGTGTCGTTTAGGTCCGCTCTTTAGTCTCTCTTTACAGGTCTACCAGGGACTCTGATAATAACTGTCCTGAGAGTTAGATGGCAAGTTGGGGAGTGCAATGAAGGCATTCCATCTGCGCCTTCAAAGTGGATGTAGGTAAGTGACGTAAGGGTCCCTTCAGGACCGAATGTGGGCCGGCGTTTTAGTTTGTAGGCACGAAATTTTTTTTGTATATGGCAGGCGGCAGCTGCAGGTTTTTCGTGGAACCTCCCCACACTCTCCGCCAATAGCTAGGCGAGCTAGCGTGCCGCCCTGCAGTCAACGCTGTCCGCCGAGTGATCTGTCAGCTCATGCTGACAGTCTGGACTTCACGTCCGATGTCAAGTCACTCCAACATACTACCATAACAGAAATACATATAAAATTTGAACTAGTAAAATAAACAAAGTAACAAATGGACTAATAAACAAATAAATTAAAGGCAATATAGCATGCAAGGTTTTTTCATTACACATAACCATAATCAGACAAATAGCACAGATGGTAGAAAAGTACCAATAATTTGAGTGCTACAACATAACAAGCATATAAACTACAAATTACCATGCAAACATATAGATGGACATTTCAGGTGGATAAAAACACCCAAAACAAGATCACCTGCACAGGTGTCAACCAATCTCAAAACCATTAAAACAACACAATAACTCCAAAAAAAATGTATAATTACTTGAAGATAATGGTCTCCCACGATGATGATTCCACTAAACACTACACAATATACTATTAAAATTAGTAATTTTAACCAAAACGGAATCTCGCACGTTTGACGTTTCGAGATTTAAAAACACGGCGAAACTTCATATTCCCACGATATTTCAAACGTCACACCGGGGTAAAATCACTACGCGATTGTTTCGCGATATTTTTCGCGCAACCATTCACAATCACGGGCGCGAAAGAGAAGTACCGTGTGAGCAAGACAAAACAGCAAAAGTCATGAGAGGAATTTATTGGAATGAACCGAAAACTGGCGTGGCGATAAAGTAGATCAAATTTATGAAAATATCAATTAAAAGTAATAAAATTAAAAATAAATCTTTATGGAAAGGATGCCAAAAAATGTAAAATGCATTTTGGCATTTACAAATGATAATCTAAAATGCTAATAAAGTCATAAAAGGGTTACATTTCGAAGATTTCACTTTATGAATAATGAAATCGGGACAAAATTTTCTATAAAAAACGCGTCATTCCTTCATTCGATCTCATTTTCTTTCGAGTCGGTAGCAAGTCACATTTCAGAAAGGAAATACAACAAGCAATCAAACACGCTTGGCCAAGTGCCGCTGCATATTTAAGCACAAACTCAATATCTTTGCACACAAGGCCATCAGCAGTCACTAATCTTAGTGGACTATGGGAACCTGGCTAAAAATTACCATTTGCACAAATCAATTCGTAAATCTCATCTCACATTCAAGCAATATCTGATACTGTTTAAACAAATCGAAGATTGCCTCAATTCAAGGCCACTATGTCAGATTAGAAATGATCCAAACGACCAATTAGTTTTAACCCCTGGATAATTCATTATTGGACAATCATTACACGCCATACCAGAACCAAATTACACAACTGAAGAAGCAAGTTACTCCACCAGATGGAAACATGTCCAGCAAATGAGTCAACAATTCTGGACCTATTGGTTCAAGGAATATTTGAACCAGCTGCAAAATAGACCGAAATGGTGTAAAACAGAACATAATCTTCAGGAGACGTAATATTGTTAAAGGGCGCGAATTCATCACCAACACTGTGGCCCTTAGGAATCATCGAAGTAGTATATCCAGGTTCTGATGGTCTAGTACGAGTAGTTAAAATAAAAACTCAAAGAAACACATTCACAAGACCAGTAACAAAAATTTTTCGTTTACCAAGTGTTTAAGTGTTAATTAACAAACATGTGTTGTTCTGTTAATTGTTGTGTTGTCCCATAATAATAAAAGACATAGTACTAATTCATTTATTTTACAGATGTCCGACTACAATGACAATACGGATATCCTAAACCTCTATGAGGACGTTAATTTTGATTTGCCACTGCAGGACAGTTTCCTCGATCCTAGCTGGTACGTAGAAGAAGGCTGCGATGTTTTAACTGGGCAAGCCAAAAAGACGACAAAAGATCCAAGTACTTCAATGACAGCAATCAATAACCAGGTGGATCAGGACATTCTGGACATTTATGATTTTCGCTGCCTGGTAGTCCTGTCAATCCCGAATGAGGCCCAAATGAGTTAGACAAACGTAGGAATATCTTCTTGGCCGTTATTTTAACACAATATTTGTAGTTTGCTTGGGCTATCGGTCAGTTTAATATTTTAAGAAGAAAAAACAAACAAGTTTCTTTTTTCTCTCTCGTTCAGCTTTTAATCTGCCTCAACGTTTCGCTTATGGTCATTAAGCAACCTCAGGAGGACTTTACTACAATTAGCATAATATTATGACATAAATTCACAGAATCAAACTCACATTTTAAAAAAGTTTCGTTCTACAACAAACAATTATTTTCCATGGTGTTATGGTCGTAGTGTATTGCATATAGCAATATGCTACACGGAGAATTACTGAAACATGTATACCGGCCGACTGCCATGCCGACAGTCGCACGCACCCTAGCTCGGAGAATTCTTGCTTGTCGTTGAGGGAGAAGAAGAAGACAATCTTCTCTTCTTGTCAAATCGTCCAGTCAGCAACAGCGCAGAGTGAATAAAACAAAAAGATTTCATAGACATCGGCGAGGAAATAAATCCTGTAAGTAGATTTAGAATATTTTTCAGTCCTCATTCTGATCTATTTTCAATTAATAGAATTATTTTCATCTACCCCGCACAAAATCTGCCAACCAGCGATCAAGTGAAGGAAGGAAATTAAGATTTGTCCAAACACATCGGGCGGGATCCGACAGCACCAACACCTCACGTTCGTAGCAAGATTATGTCTCAGGAGATACATGCAATACAATAATAATTCCTGCCACCAATATAAAAGCTCCTCGTATCCTCAATATCGTTACCATAGACACTCCAATAATTTGATTGGGATCTTATCAAATCCACAACAATCGCAGCATGTAAAAATTACACTACAAAAATAACAACAACAGTTGTTCATTTACAATAAAAATAGAAACAACAGTAGTGGTTCCAGTAATATTGTGGACGGGAAACATAGATTAAGTTTAATGAAATCATCAGTGTCTATGTCCACAGCAGTTTCATCAACCCAGATTTTACCAGCTGGAACAGTAGTAGTAACAGAAGAATTTCTGGAATAGAGATGATATCCCCAGTGGAAATTCAGTAGCGACCACATCAACACGCACGGTTAGTAGTACAAATTCTAATTTAACCAGCATTTTTAGTGTGGCTTTTTAAACCCGATTAGAGATAAGATCAAAGAACACTATCGGTGATGTAAATAGTAGTTTAGAGTTTCTCTGTCTACAGCTGACGGAACAAGCATTAATTAGATTTCAACAAGTGCTACGGAGTAGAAATAGTCGCATCAAAATGTTTTAAGCTCCTTTGATTTTTATCCGGATGTGTTTTATAAGATGGGCTTGTTTCATAGAATATAGAATTTTCTTCTAGGAGGAAAATTATTATTTAAGTTGGTAAATTGCTTTATTAGTGTGCATACATAAATACGTACCTGAAGGGGAAGTACCTAAACCTATATTTAAATTTAAAATTTTTATTGATTTTTAAATAGAGCATAAAGACAAAAAATACTTTGAATTAAATTTTCTTTATGTGGATTTTGACGTGTATGCAATAGAATTGAATTTGAAATTCTTTTTAATTATTTTATTACGATAGGTTGTGTACATGAATCAAATTTTGCTGCACATAATGTTTCATGCATGTTTCATTTGAAATTGAAAGTGATGATTTTTTTTAAATGTTAAGAATTTACGAAAATTGCCTTCGTACCTGGCGCCAGTACGTTAAACATTTTTATTCTTAAACTTTTGCGTACATTGAAGAGATGAGCAATATATCGATATATCAGTGGTTAGAATAAAATAAGAAAGAAAAAAAGCATGCATAAATTACTATTCACACGGGCATGAAACATAAAGGAAAATTTAACAATGAATCGGTTGGACTAGTAGTAATAACAATATTGTAAACTTTTGCAAGTACACTTAAGAATTGAATTGCTGGCAAAAGCTGGAAATTATTAGATTAGAAGCAAGAATTGTAGTCTAGGACCTCCCAAATTATGACGTCAACATGAAGTGCTAAACGTTTTTTATTTCACCCTTCAATAACCCGGAGCCCTCTCGCATGAAGGTCGTCTACGTCCGCTCGTTAGTCTCTCTTTAGAGGTCTACCAGGGACTCTGAAAATAACTGCCCTCAGAGTCAGATGGGTGGTTGGGGCGTGCAATGAAGGCATACCATCTGCGCCTTCAATCTTGGATGTAGGTAAGTGACGTAAAGGTCCCTTCAGGACTGAATGTGTGCCGGCGTGTTTTTGGTAAATAGGCACGATTTTTTTTTTATAATGGCAGGCGGCAGCGACAGGCTTTTCGTGGAACCTCCCCACACTCTCTGCCAATAGCCGAGGCGAGCTAGCGTGTCGCGATGCAGTCAACGCTGTCCGCCGAGTGATCTGTAAGCTCATGCTGACAGTCTGGACTTCACGTCCGATGCCAATCACTCAACATACTACCATAACAATCGCGTCAAGCAAAATATTAAAAATAAAATAAATTTTTTTAAACAACAAACACCGAACATTATTTTAAGTTAAATTGCGAGGTAAGCCTTTTGTTAACGTCGAACCTCTTGTGTGTTCTGCGTGAAACTATCTTCGTCGAGGGCAGCTGTCCAATATTGAACAGTATTTTAAATTAATATTGTCTGTGTCTGTCTTTCTATTAATGGTGTTATCAGTTTTATATATATATGTAGAGCCTCAAGAATGTGTCGTTTTTGCCAGTTTGGTTCCCTTGTCAAAATTTTTGTTTCAATAAAATCAGGTACATGCCCTGTTGATAAGCAATGTGCTGAAAGAGCTGTGCTATCTTTCTTATTATGCTTTATGTAGAATTTATGTCCCGATATTCGGTTTTTCAAAAATTGTCCAGTAGTACCTATGTAGCAGGCGTCGCAAACTACGTTATCATTACCAGCACATGTAATTTTATATACCACGTCAGAATTTTTGTCTTTCCCGATTCTGTCTTTTAATTTACTAAAATTATTACCCACGGTGTTAATGTTTTTAAATGCTAAATTGACGTTCTGATTATAATTTTTGATCATTTTATTAAATTTTTCTGAGACTCCGGCGATGTAACGAGTAGACTTGTAAATTATTGGTTGTCTGTTATTTGTATCGATAGGTGTGTTAATGCTCACACTGTTGTATTTTTTACATGTTCCTTTATAAGTGACCGTATGACGTTTATGGGAAAGCTGTTAGATTCAAGTATTTCAGTAATTATTCTGCTATTTTTGGAGTGGTATTTTGGGCTGTTCAAGTCTAAGAACGAGTTAATAAAATTTCTCGCACTATTCATTTTTTGAGACATAGGATGGCATGAATGGTAATTGGTCAATCTTCCTGATGAAGTCGGATTTTTATGACAGTCCGTGATCAGCATGTTCCCTTCTCTTATCACTCTGACATCTAAGTATGGGATAGATCCTTCCCGTTCTAATTTGGCCGTAAACTAAAGTCTGTCATAGTATTTATTAAGAATCTCAAATGTGTTATTAATATGTATTTTATGAATAATGGCAAAAAGATCATACACATATTTATTCATAATTTTAGGTCAGAAATTTAGGTTAGGGATACTTTTATCAAGAAGATCCTCCATTACAATATCCGCCAGTATTGGTGAGAGAGGGCACCCCATGGGAAAAGGATGTATGTCTGTTTATTAAATATAAAATAAATGCCATCTATGACACAAAACCTAAGTAATTCTAAAAATTTGTTTTTTGGTATGTTGGTATGATCCTTAATCATATCCCATTTTTCATTTACCAATCTAAGACATAGTTGCATAGTTATTGGTGAACAAAGGGACAACATCAAAAGAAACCATTGTGTCCGTGTTATCTAAATGGATATTTGTTATTCTTTCTTTGAAAATTTTGGAATTCTTAACATTATATGCTAAATCTATTGTAATATTCTTTAAGATTTTTGCTACGAATTTTGATAGTTTGTAAGTACGTGAATTTAATAATGAAACAATGGGTCTAAGAGGACAGTTATCTTTATGAATCTTTGGTAATCCATACAATTTAGGTGGTTGAGATTTATAAGTGATCAAACCAAATTTTTCCTGTTCACTGATGTATATATTTTTAGTTAACTGTTTAATAATTTCGTTATTTTTGGTCTGGAGTAACACAGTTGGATCATTCCTAATCGCCCTAAACGTATTACGGTCGCAAATAATTGTTATGATTTCTCTACATATTGTTCTTTGTACATTGCAACTGTTACATTACCTTTATCTGCCGAAACTATAATGATCTCCTTATGTTGTGATAGAAATTTAATTGAGTCTTTTTATTTAAAAATTTATCGTATATATATTTCTTTAACTTGGAGTGAAGATTTTCATAATACACTTCCGGATGAAGGTCAAGGGTCAGACGTCCTTCCGGTTTCAAAGGTGATGCCTGGGGTCAAGGTCGAGCCCACGTGTAAATGTTTTTTCTCAAGCCGTCCTAACATTCTAGGTAAAACGCTCAACCGTCCGATTAGGAGCTCGCTGTAGTGGGCAAATATTATTCGGGAGCTGTGGACTTAGTAGGGAAATCGAATAAAAAGAATACCATATATCAAATATCATCAGAGCTGTTTGAAAAGCTATTAAGCTGTTATGTGACCTGTTTGGAAAGCTGTTAAGCTGTTATCAGACCTGTTCGAAAAGCTGTTTAGCCGTTATCTGACCTGTTTAAAAGCTGTTAAGCTGTTATCTGACCTATTTGGAAAGCTGTTAAGCTGTTATCAGACCTGTTCGAAAAGCTGTTTAGCTGTTATCTGACCTGTTTAAAAGCTGTTAAGCAGTTATCAGACCTGTTTTGAAAAGCAATATGGAATCCCCTCTGATGTGCTTGATTATACACTTTTATATAATACACTTCCGGATGAAGGTCAAGGGTCAGACGCCCTTCCGGTTTCAAAGGTGATGCGTGGGGTCAAGGTCGAGCCCACGTGTAAATGTTTTTTCTCAAGCCGTCCTAACATTCTGGGTAAAACGCTCAACCGCCCGATTAGGAGCTCGCTGTAGTGGGCAAATATTATTTGGGAGCTATGGACTTAGTAGGGAAATTGAATAAAAAGAATACCATATATAAAATATCATTATTTATTTATTATAAATTGAAAAATATTAACATTTAATTCTTAGTGTATCATTCAATTCCTTTAATCGGTTTCCCTATAACTGTAATAACACTTTCTTTATTTTACAATAATGTATATCTTATACTATAATACCTACAATTAAAACAAACTATTTCATTAAATGGTATTTTAGCTATAATACAATTTTTATTTACAATACATATCTTAGACTAGCCTTAGATTATATGTTTTCTGCGTCTGCTCGTTGCTGTTCTGATTGAATAGAGTAATGTCCTCATGGTAGAGTATCCGTTGTCCCACTCATAATATACCGCTTGTTATCATATGGACTCAATGCAATCTTCTTTTGGCTGATCGTGTAGACATTATGGTTATGCGATCGTATGGAGCTCTGATTAGCAGTTAATACTCGCTTGTTATTCAAACATTCAACGTAGTCTTCGAAATTGATATGCCTCTGGACTACATTAGCCTTTACTCCTTTTGCCTTCTTTACAGTTTTACCATCTTTTATACGCAGACTGTACATTTTTGAGCGCAAGCCAACAAATTCGCTCATGATTTTCCCATTCAGCTCATCCTTCATTAGACCAGGAATCTTTTTATTCATGAGCGGTAAATCGAACTGGTTATCTTCTGGGTAATCACTTGTATCAAATTTGTTTATATTTTCAGCCATGAACTCATATACATTTTTCTCTTCAAGTTCATATATTAGAGAATCTGTATCTGTATACATGACTTTACATTTATCTCCAAATTGACGCTGCATAAAACTGTAATGGAAATCGTAGAGGCATATCTTTGAAATTTCCATAACTGCCATTCCAATATACAGAGGCTTATTGAATAAGATTTTTAGTCGCCTTAATTCCACAGCAACTAAATTCTCATCAAATATCGTTGCACTGTGGAAGTTGGGTGCCGCAATCCGAGCTTTTGCACCATAGCGACCTTCCCACTTTACGCAAAGCTTGATATCGCTATATTTGCGCACATTTTCCATGGTCTTACCAAAAGCTGCATTATTCATCTTCTTATAGCTGTCCTTCTCATGATCGCTTGTAGCCTGCATCCGTTTGGTAGTATTTAAGTCAATATATGGATTAAGCCAAGCTGATTGGTTGAATTGAAGAACTTTTTTCAGGATGAGGCCATGTGATAAGCATTGCTTCAAACTTCGGTAGTGTATAACATATTTAGTTTTAGGGTGTAATGTTGTCAAAAGCTTTTCTAATTTTGCTCCAGGTGGTGCTGCATGCTCAGAGCAAAACGGTAAGTCCTTATGCTTATCATGTCATGCAGATGTTGAGGATAATCCAAGTCGACTTCGAATATGTATCCAATTGGTGAATCATCAGGAATTTCGAAAACGTCGATATTGGGAGCATCAACCCATTTGAATCCTCCAGTTGGTAAATGTTGTGACATGGCCCATCCATAAAGGTTATTCACATCATAATACATCAAGTATTTCTCTTTCTCCTCAGGCTTAAAATCATCCATATATTTATTATTTGCTTTACTATATCTGTTCGAACATTGACTTATACCACCTCGAATGCCTCTCCCTATGAATAGCAGTATATCTACGTCGGTTATCAGCTCTAGTTTCACATTAGTGTATTGTAGCATAGCATCCCATGTTAGGCCTGGCATGGTGTAATAATGTGCTGGATCTAAATTGTATGTCTTCATGCACACTCCTCGAAAGTTCTCAAACACATCGGCCAATAGGAGAACATCAGTCTTAAGGTATAGATCTGAATATTCACCAAGTGTTTGTATTTCAAATTTTTGCCAGACCTCTTCAGCATGATTGTAGTCCTCAGGAGATATAGCACTGTCAGTCAGTTTATTGTAGAACGCTTCCTGTGTTGGCAAGTTCCGGAAATCCAATTTATCCCAGTCATCAATAAAATCATATGGGAAGACACCTTTGCGTGTAAGAAGTTTAATAGTGTCTTCATCCAATCCCTGCCATACTGATCTTGTAGTGTTTAATTTATCCATTGGCAGCAATGATGATAGCTTATCTAAAGATTCAGCCATAAAACGGAAGGAATCGATGAATCTGAATTTTATGTGGCTGCCTTCCATGTGCTTGGTGAACGAGATATATCTTTCCTTGTTTATTGGTAAGAGATCAACTTTTCCTGGGAAAGATGTAGCTATATCCTTAATAATGAAGTGGGCATCATATCCGGATAAATTATGAAAAATTACTGGAACTATGGAGCAATCTTGATACATGAGATTGCATGCATTATGCGCTGGTCCTCGATATTTTCCTGTTAAGTGGCAATGATCCCGAACTCGTTCCTCATCAGCTGCAAACGTTTTTTCACATATATGGCAGCAAGTATTTTCCATATGTGAACGCCGTTCCTCTTTAGTCAGGGGCTGCATTGGCCTGATGTTCAGCTTTTCCTGTACAGCTATGGATGCAATTTTTTGCAATTCTAATGCAAACCATTGTTGGCAATTCTTTCCTCGAAATGCTCTGTAATATGAGAGCTTAGCATCATGTTTGCAGTGGAAATAGAATCCTATGCTATGAACTTCATGCTCCTGGATTCGCTGTGTATTTTGATCATTTCCCTGAATCGGCTTCAATATTGACTCAAGATCTACATACACACAAAACGGGACTGGATTCTTATGGTTATAATTCTTATATTCCAGCCATTTCTTTTCCTCTGA